>JAYMFT010095186.1:0-28107 GCA_038088735.1 Panulirus argus | reverse complement strand
GGTATTTTTCTTCGTCTGTTTCCTGGCGCTACCTCGCTGACGCGGGAAACAGCGATCAAGTATAATAAAATAAAATAAATAAATATATATATATATAGCAGCTGGTATGCAGCCAACAACCAGGGAGGTATATTACCAGTACTAACCACCTGGGTATCAGGAGGGTTAGTGACAAGTGTGCTGTGAGCTAGCACTTCAGTGGTTGTCAAGTTGCACTTTTCTGACCCAGGTAGCTTTTATCTTTCTGCCTCATTCACACATGGACTACTGGCATTTACTCTAACCCTATGGCATTCTCCAATTAATCTCTACATGTATCTGTGCACACAGTTCACTTTTCTAAGGTCACCATCTTTTCTTAAAGCAACTACCAATTTCCATATACCTCCCGCAGGAAAAGGCTTTACACATATTCTACCAACTCCCTTCCTCAGCATGGTCATATCCTACAACATTTCCTGTGAAGACCTGTTAATTTCCACAGAATCCACTTAAGCTCACTGACTCCTAGCCCTATTCATTCATGTAAACTTTTGTATACGTAATGTATTCCCGATCACCATTCATCTTTCAATTTAAAACTTAACAAGCTTTTCCCAGTTATATGTACACCACAAACCCCATGCCCCCAGATATACCCTCAGTTGCCACATCAATTGCCCTTGCATTCATTCAAATCCCCTAACACAAAGATTTGATCTCGTCTCCACCACCTTTGCTCTACCCAAAATACATTCCTTAATTGTGTTCTCTCACTAACTATTGCTTAAACGTTAATAACCTCCCACCTCTCGCATTATACTTTTACTCTAACCAACATCAACCTTGAACTAGTTCCTTTGAAGTTCTTAAAAGTCCCATGCCTTATTTCTCTTCACTAATGCCACCCCTTCTTTCATTTCACACTTGTCCTCTAACCAACACTGGAATCTAGCATATGATCCTTCCTGAACCACTTTACCAGAGCCAGGTCATTCAGTTTTTTTCATCAAACATAGCTCATATTTTTCTTTTCATACTGGTTACAAGCACATGAATTTAGACATCCCAGCCAATGCCTTCAAAGAAAATCCCCACTTGGCTCCTTGCTCTCTTCCTGCTTTCTGAAAGTGAAAGAGGGAAGGATTTTGAGGATGACCACTCTCTACAACTCCCACCCATTAGTTATTTATGAGAGGGGTTTCTCAAACTTTCTGAAGCCAAGGAACCCTCTCAATTGCTCATAAAATACCCAATGTATCCCTATGAATCTTCAGTGGAACCCAGCTTGTAAACCCTTAGTCTATGACATGCAGGAAATGTGGATAGTATTCTTTCTCCCCTCGAGAAGATAAATTAGATTATATTACTTTGAGTTAAACCTACTTGTGCTTTTGTATATCCTTGATGCCTCCACGCTGGTAACCCAAGCGTTCAGCAGGATTATCTCGACACAACCGTTTTATAAGGCCATTGGCAGTCCGAGTAATATTTCTTGGAAATTCCACTGCATCAATGCCCTTCAAGATGGAGTTGTAGGTCTTCATTGGATCTGGCCCAGTGAAGGGTGGTGTACCTAAAGAAGCAAATAAATATAGATTCTTTTTAGTCAGTGTAACTTTTATACTTCATACACTGGCATATACTATGAAACAGGTCAGAAGCTGCATTGTGTTTTACACCTGGTTGTGATCTGTACAGTAGTTACACTTACAGCACACTGAAAAATGGCATAAGCCATACCTGAGGATTCTGCACATAAATGGAAATGAAAAATAAGATTTGAAACAGACTATGCTATAAGACAAATTTTGTGTGTGAACATCAGCATTTGAATATTTTCATCTGATATGGCTGAATTTGGGAAGCACATGTATGAATGACCAAAATGTCATGCAACCTAAATTCTCTAACTAATCAGAATTGTATTTGCCCAATGACTGTCTTCTTTTTGTCTTGAGTCGTGCTAAAATAAGATGTTCCATGTCTCCCCCTCTGTATTCTTGTGTGACTGGGAGGTGTACAAAAGGAAGTGGGAAGATGTCAAGAGAAGGTAGGGAGCTGAAAAATATAGCAAATGAAAACTGGAATGAGAAAGTATTGACGAACCACTGGGAGAATAAGAAAATGTTTTGGGAGGAGGTGAACAATGTAAGAGCAAGAGAATAAATGATAGTGACAGTCAGGGGAGTATATGGAAGTGGTACTGCAATTTCCCTATTTATGACATGCAAACATTCCTAAAAACTATGATATTGCCCTTACCAACATTAAAATCTAATATGATTTTCCCCATGAGTTAAAATGGGGTAAATTTTGTCACCCTATCCTAACTTAAACTTCTCTTTACTATATTTTAGAGACAAAAAAAATTTATACATAAATAAGTTAGCAGACTTTCTAACTGGGTTAGATAGACTATTCAACATTTGTATGGTCCAAAGTGAGGTGCCCTTTAATAAAGTAAGGGGAATATAAGTAAATGTTTGAATTACTGAGGTGTAAGTCTGTTAAGTATACATGGTAAAATGTATGGAAAAATAGTGACAGGGTGTTGGCAAACACAGAACATCCAATTGATGAGGAGCAGTGTGGCTTCAGAAGAGCCAAAGTTCAAGTGGATCATGCATTTGCTCTGAATAATTTGAGAGAAATACTTGGAAAAAAGAGAACCAATTGTATGAGGCATTTATGGACCTAGTGAAAGCTCAAGATTGAGTTGACAGGGGCCCTGTTGAAGGTGCTACAAATATTTAGGATAAATGGAAAGTTATTAAATGCATTGAAGAGTTTCTATTAACAGAGTAAACCATGTGTCTGTGCAGGAAGAGAAAAGGGTGAGTGGTTCTAAGTGAAGGTGGGTTTATGTCATCATTTGGTTGTTTACTTTCTGATGAGGTGGTGATACAGGTAACTGCAAGGGTCTTAGAGTGAGGAGTAGGTCCAATGTATGCTGGGGGGTGTGTCTGTGTGTGTGTGAATCAGTTGCTGCTTTCCGATAACCAGCTTTGGTGGCAAACTCACGAGAAGAACTCCAACAACTGGTGACAAAGTTTCAGAGAGTCTGTTAAAGAAAAAAGTTGAGAAAGAATGTGAACAAAAGTAAGGTGATGAAACACAGCAGGGAAATGAGAGAGGATGGTTTGAGAGTGATACTACATTGGGAGGACCTAGAAGTGGAGTGCTTTAGATATCTAGGAGTGGACTTGGCAACAGATGGAAATATAGAGGCTGAAACAAGTCATGGTAAGAGAGAGACGGGTGAGGTCCTGGTGGAAGGACAGTTCAGTATCTGTTACGGCAAAGTTGGGTGTTTGAAGGTATAGGAGTCCTGACAGTGTCATATGGATGTGAGGCGTGGGAACTGTATCCTGCAGAATTGAAACAATGTCTTTAAAATAAACTGTTCTTGAGCTTTCTTTTCTAATCTCATTCATCCCGGTAACATAAAACATACAAAGTATATAGTAAATCTATTATTAATTACCTGTAAGAAGCTCAAACATAAGTACACCTAAAGACCAGTAGTCAGCTGAGATATCATGACCTTTGTTTAAAATGACTTCTGGTGCTACGTATTCTGGTGTCCCACAGAATGTCCATGTTTTCCTCCCAACCTGCAGATTAAATATTTCATTACATGCTGTGAAATACATTAAATTTGAAGTAAATTTACATTAAAAAATTATCTAAAACATAAATGGAGTGAATAAAACAAAATAATTCACTCACATCAAATAATGTGGAAATCAAAATTAAGCCAACTAATTTTTATGTATGGGGGTTTTATGGAAGGATTAATCATCTTTACTTACCAAACAAAATGCAACTTCCAACCATATTCTGCACAGGGAAGAGTAGCAGGATCTCATATTTCTTTCATATTATTTGTGCAGCCTATCAGTACTTCTAACTCTTTCACACTACTTAATGACTTCAGTCTTATTTAAGAATATCCAATAATGGGGACTGACCCAACTTTGCTTTGTTTTGTTCAGCTATGCACTATCACTACAGCATTCTTTTTACACTGATAACCTAATTTACTTAGCAATCAGTGCTGCTTACTAAAACTTTTGGTGGCTTAATTTCATATGTATATAATTCGCCATTTCCAACATTAGCAAGGTAGAGTCGAGAACAGAGGAATTAGCCTTAGAGGAAAAAATCCTTCTTTAGGAAAAAGTAAAAACTGGAGGAGAGGGTTTCCAGCCCCCTGCTCCTGTCCCTCTCAGTCTCCTTTTACGACATGCAGAGAATACATAGGAAGTATTCTTTCTCCCCTATCCCCAGGGATAATATATATATATATAATATCCCAGGGGATAGGGGAGAAAAAATACTTCCCATGTATTCCCTGCAAGTCACAGAAGGTGGCTAAAAGGGGTGGGAGCAGGGGCTGAAAATCCTCCCCTCCTGCTTTACTTTTACTTTAGAAGGAACAGTGACACAGGCTAATTGATGATTTTTCCCCCTGAGGCTCAGTCATCTATTCTTGATGCTACCTCACTAATGAGGGAAATGGCGAATGTGAGTGGATGTCTTTCTTTGTCTGTTTCCTGACACTAACTCACAAATGCGAGAAAAAGTGATACTGGACGTCTTTCTTTGTCTGTTTCCTGACACTAACTCACAAATGCGAGAAAAAGTGATCAAGTGTGAACTATATATGTTAATCACATAATATTCTCCAATAGCAAGGATTCATACCCCATACCATTTGTGTGGTAGCTGAATATGCTAACCACTTGGCTACGCTGCTCAAAATAGGTAAAGGACTATTTTTGCCCATCTATATCTCTGATGCCTGTTCCCTCCTGGAACTCCCTTAAATGGATTGCCACAGCAACAGAGTCCCATCTACTGCTCCTATCATTTTGCCAAAAGGCATGGCTAGTGCACAGTGTTCACCACAGGAAAATTATTTACGAAGAATGAGCTGTGTGAGTTAAGTGTTGTCAAGTGTTATGTGTGACAAAGAGAGATTGTGTTTGTGAACAGAATCCCAGAAGCCAACGTGTGAGTGAGAGAGAAAGAAAAGACAGCTACCTGAGTCAGATGAGTGCAACCTGACAACCATCTAGAGCTGGCTCACTACACAGCCGTCACTAGCCATCCCAATACCAAGGCGGGTAGTACTAGTAATAACCTCCCTGGTTGTTGGTTGCCTACCAACTACTACCTACAAAAAACTATTTGATTACCAGTAATTGAATACCCTTGTTCTCATGTTGATGGGCAAAAGGATTTCAATTAGTCATATCCCCTCGGACTTTCAGTCACACTTGGAGGTATATAAACACAAATATAGTGCAAATGAATGTGCACTTTCATAGAACACATAATGCCCTCCAACAGCAAGGACTCTAACACCGCATATTTGTTTGGTACTCAGTATGCTAACCACTCAGCTATGTTGCCTATAAGAGGGAAAAGATTATTCAATTACTAGTGATTGAAGATCCCATCAGGCTCACATTACACAGTAGCTAGCAGTCTTAATGAACTTACAGCCACATGTAATGAGAAAGGTGCAACTGCAGACAGCATGAATTTGCTGTTGTAGTTTTGAACATGAATTTACTCAAATATTCTCTAATATTGAAAGAGGGAAATAGCAAGATGGCTAGAGTGTGAAAGCTAAAAAAAGCCTCCACTGCCTCTAAAGGGGTAAATACATTCTAAATGAAGTTACACATGCATTACAATGAATATTAAAACATTGTCCTTGAAACTCAAGACACATAAAATAACACTGACCTGTAATCTCTTTGCAAATCCAAAATCTACAAGCTTAACATATCCTTTGAGATCAAGTAGAAGATTCTCAGGTTTGAGGTCACGGTAGATAATTCCTTGCGAGTGTAAGTAGTCAAATGCCTCCACAACACAAGCTGTGTAAAATCTCGTTGTTGGGTCATCAAAATTACCTCTGTCTCTGAAATTTTAAAAGATAATATTTATACAGAGCATGAGGGCAAAATAATTTGAAAAGTCAAAACATAAAGAAATTATAATAAATCAGTGTAGTGCATTTCATCAACTGTTGGACTGCTTGCAAGAATTTAAAGTATTTTACATAAAACTACCCAGTTGAAAACAAATCACAAGGTTTCATCTCGCTATGTGAATGGCATCAAGTTTTATTAAAAAATTCCCCCAAAAGTAATGTTTTTAGATTCCATTCCATTCAGTGTTGGAAGAAACTGTTTGCCGAGTATTGTGTGGTCTAGCTAGTGGTGGAAGTACGCAAGCAGCCAGCTCTGGTGAGCAAATGCCAAAGTAATACCTAAAGAAGAGGGAAAGTGAAACAAAATTGCAGTGTAGGGCAAGGGGGTCAAGTTTGGAAGTACTCTATACAGGGACAAATCAAAATGCTTTTCCTCAATGATACATACCTAATAAATATGATCAAAATGCTTTTCCTCACTGATAGATACCTAATAAATATGAAGCGAATTATCTCAAAATCATTGAAAAAACTTATTATTCTAATACTTAATTACAAGCCTTAACAACTCTTAAACAAAATTTCAATCCAAGACTTGTATTCAGTGTGTAAAATAGTCCTTATACTGAGGTGTACAAGGAAATCTATTTTCCTGAGAAAAATACCAAAAATTACAGGTAATAAATAGTTCACGGTATTTTTTACCCCAAAAAACTTTTTCTTTAAAAATTGAAATATACCACAGTGAAAATTTTCTATACTTGAAACAATCTCAGAAACAGTCTAAAAATGCTTTCCCTGACTAATAGATACCCAATAAGTACGAACGAATTATCACAAAATCTTTCAAAAATCTTATTATTCTAATACTTAATTAAAAGCCTTAATAAGCCTTAAGCAATATTTATTTCAACCCCAGATTCGTATTCAGAGTGGAAAATAGTCCGTACTGAGATGTTCAAGGAAATCTACTTTCCTTAGAAAAATACCAAAAATTGCAGGTAATAGTTCTGGGCATTTTTTTACCCTACAAAGCTTATTGCTTGATAATTGTAATATCCTACAATGAAACTCTTCTATACTTGAAATAATCACAGAAAAAGTCTCAAAATGGTTTCCCTAACCGATAGATACCCAATAAATAATAAAAGAAATATCATAAAATCTTTGAAAAATCTTATTATTCTAATACTTAATTACAAGTCTTAATGAATCTTAAACAATATTTCAACCCCATATTCGTATTCATTGTGTAAAACAGTCCATATACTGAGGTGTATAAGGAAATAAATAAATAGATAAATAAATAATAAGTGAATTATCACATAATCTTTGAAAATTCTTATCATTCTAATACTTAATTACAAGCCTTAATGAACCTGAAACAATATTTCAACCCCATTTTCATATTAGTGTGTAAAATAGTCCTTATACTGTGGTGTACAAGGAAATTTATTTTCCTATGAAAAATACCAAAAATTGCAGGTAATATTTCAGAACATTTTTCACCCCAAAAAACTTTTTGTTTGAAAATTGAAATGTACCACAATGAAACTCTTCTATACTTGAAATAATCAAAGAAAAAGTCTCAAAATGCTTTCCTTTACCGAAGTGAATTATCACAAAATCTTTGAAAAATCTTCTATCTATCTATCTATTTCTGATGCCTGTTACCAACTGGAACTCTCTCAAGGGGATGGCTAATGCAATAAAGTTTCTATAACCAGTGAACTCCAGTGCCACTTCTTAGCCTTTAGTATCTCACCCTTAATAAGCCACATGCAGAGGGCAATTCTAGAGCAGTGTTTGCAGAGGCTCCTAGCTAATGTTACTAATGTTACTGCTTTCTCTGGCTGACAAATATTAAAAAATTTATAAGGCAAATATTCACAACTTATACCAGCACTCATTTACTTGGTTAGATGGCCCCTAAACAATATTTGAATCCCAGGACCGTATTAAGCAAGAAAAATGCCCTATGCTGAGGTTTTGTGGTAAATCTATTAAATTAAGAAAAACTGGAAAAATAAAGGGTATTTTTCAGACCACAAAACTTTTTCTTCCAAAACTGGAACAAACAAAATCGATGGCTTCTTGTAAAGTATACATCATAATGATTCTCCTAGCCAACAGGTACCAAAAAATATTTATTTATTTGTTATATACATGCTTATTCATATGCTCCTGAAATAGTAGTTCAGCCTCATAAATGTTTTCGGCATGAAAAATAGGTCCAATACTGAAGTTTCGAAGCAATTCTATTTCCCTCAGGAAAATACCAAAACTATACGGTTTAGGGTATTTTTCAGGGCAAAAAACTTTTTGTCTCAAAATTAAAATACTGAATAATGAAATGGTTCTATAATAACTTTTTTGATATTGGGGTCTCCAGTCAAGGACATAAGTCCACATCATGGCCAGGCCTTTACCGAAATATAGAGATATCATAAATGAAAAAGAAAAAGAGACAAGGGAAAGTATTTCTGAATTCTGGAGGAGGCAAAAAACCTGTCTTTTACAATGTGCCAGGTCATATGTGATGCAGCAGCTTGATGAGCATTTTGTAGTCTAGCTAGTGGTGGGAGCACAAAAGCAACCTGTTATTGGGAGCAAAAACCAAAGTAATATCTAGAAGGGGGAAGGTGAACTAACATTACAGTGAAGGGCAAGAGGGTTAAGTTTTCAAGTTAGTTTGGAAAAGTTATAAGTTGGACTGCTTTCAACTCAACTCTGTCAAGTGATGAAGCAAAGCTAGAACCAACCCAGACGTGAGAGCAGTCCTCCATACAAGGATGGATCAATCCTTTGTATAAACTGAGCAAATGTTCAGAAGAAAAGAAACTGCAGCATCTAAGTGGGACTTCCAGTTTCTTATATGTTAATATCTTTATGTACTTTTAACTCAACTGTGATTAGCATTAACTTCATTCATACTTCTCACGTTCAAAAAGTTATCAAAATCTCTTTCCTTACCTGAGGATTGTCCATAATTCTCCTCCAAGACAAGACTCCATTAACATGTACAAGTATTTGCGGTCCTTGAATGTTTTGAACAACTTTACAATGAAGTCACAATTAGCTTCCATCATAATATCTTTTTCAGACATTATGTGCTGCTGCTGTCGTGTCTCAACAATCTGTCGAGGGAAGTTAATCAATTACTTGCTACAGTTCGTAAATATTATTCATATATCAATATCAATACTTAGTACACTTTCAATGCTTTATCAAATTATTTCAGGTGTACTGAGAAATTCATATCAGAGAATCTGAATAGAGAAAAGAAATGATTTCAAGGTGAGATTCATTAGACTGAAGAGTTTTTTAATCATGTTTTATGCTTAGAATGGACTGTGTTCTCAAAATTCACACTTTAAAGTAGAAGATAATGAAAAGAAATTATTTTGAGATGAGATTCATTAGAATAAATATTGTCTAATCCAGTTTATTTGCAAAATGGTATATGCTCTCAAAATTCAACCTTTGAAGAACAAGACATATTTCTATAGAAACATGATGAGTTATGGTACACACAGTTTTTCAAATGCTGTTCTGATGGTCTGAAAACAAAAATCCTATAAATTATTCTTTACAAAAACACAATGCTAAATGGCTAAAGCCTACCTAATTCTATCCATATCCAACAGCCATCCAGTAATATCTAGGAATAAGACTAAAAGCAAGAGAGGACAAAAGTACATAGTTATGTCTTGGTTCACCCTTGCAAAGCTTAGAAAGCTTATCAATTTTAATTACCCACTTTCCAAGCTCAACAAAAAACTGAGGTATTATGGTTTAATCAAAGAGGTCTTACATCATGTGCTTGCCAGATCTTTACTCAAAAGAAAGAGCACAGAACAATTTCCCAAAATTCACTCCCAATGATTTTAACAATTTCTTATTTGTTGTCAGAATTATTTGAAAAATTACATATCGAGCTATCATGGTAGGCGATGGGTGTGCACAGGATAGAATGGGTTGGAGTTATGTGATACATGAGGATATGTGTGTTATGTGCTGTCAATGGAGTGAACCTGGGTATATGAAGCAGTCAATGGAAAATTACAGAATGGTCTTGGGGGCTTGGTTGTGGATGGTGTGCTCTGATTTTGGTGCATTATACATGACAACTAAAGACTGGATTTTAACAATTGAGGCTGTTCTTTTTCTGTTGCTGGCACTACCACACAGTTATATAAAAAAAAAAAAAAAAAAAAAAAAAAAAAAAAAAAAAACTAAATCAATTCATTATAATACTCCCTAATTAATCTAGAATTTGTTGTTCTAAAGTAACCTGATATGCTCCTCACTGTTTTACATAACCTCTAACCCAATATGAATTAATACAGAATATTGGTATCTTTATTCACTGACCACTGCGAAGCATTTGATAGCTAATCATATTTCTTGAAAACAGGATACTATAACTACTGTAGCAGTGGTGACTAATATGTGAAATCTGATGAATTGAGAGAATGCAATATATCTTTTTAAACCTTCCCTTGCAAAAAAGTACAACATAAGTTTGCTAATTCTGTGTACTTCTCAGCTTTAATAGCTTTAAACTTGGTGTTTTCAAAAGCATGCCAGTAAGGTTGCTATGGTAACCATAAGCTGCACAAGGTCAAGATACAATTACCCATGTGAAAACAAACTACATCACTCAAGTTTTATGATTTATCTACAGCCCATGATGTAAACTGAATTACACATGGGGAAAATCATATATATACAGCTTTGGAGAGAGTAATATATAAACATGCTGAGGTACAGTGAGAGTGGCCCTGACACAGAATGTACAATCTCAATGCATCAATTTTTCTTCTCCCCTCCAGCAACACTTGGGATTGGCCACACAGAAAGCTGATTTCAGTTTGATTCTGTATTGTTTCACAGTCCTTTTGGTATGTTTGATATTCCAGTAATGTTAATGTTTAACAAAGGCGACCACAGGTCTTTAGCAACACCGCTATCAGTGGATTAAGTATAATTAATTGCGCAATAATCTCCCCTATCATTGGAAAAGAGAGAGAGCGAGCTTGTGACCTTTTCCATGGTGTATTGGCAGTGTTACACTGTCCAAACTCATCACTTCCTGCTAAAGTTAGTATTTCCAACGGCTGAATTCAATAATGGAAAATAATTCATACTGAGTAGGGCAAGAACAATTATTACTCCACCAGAACAGACTTCATGTAAATAACCTTACATCAGGATTCTAAGTGAAACCATCCTATTCCTGACAACCTTCCCTCATGGCTAAATAACTTGAAAAGCTGCTAAGTGGCACCCTAGCTCACCAATTCCATGTTTAATGATACACCCAGCTCTGTGACCTAAGGATCAGCCATGTAATCCCTATTGTAGAAATATTTCAATATAATCATAAGAAGGCAACAATACATCTTTATGTTCTATTAGTCACTTTTGTTAAAGAAGAATTATCAATATTCAACGTGAGTCAGTCTATCATAGCAAGAGGAAAAGTTTCCACTGCAAACCAAGTGAGGAACATGTGCAGAGAGCATGGTATTCAGAGTAAAGGCTGATTGTGAGTGACAGGTGGATAAGCCTCACTGGCATAAGGAAAGCCTGTATTTTCTTTTTTTTTCATACATATTCCTGTATGAAATCATTAAATAAAATTATCAGCCAAGAGGATAAAATTATTTGACAAGTAAAAACGTCCCTTACAAAATCTTCTTAAATGGGTTTATGTTTAAGAAACGATTTCTGCAAAATGATCATTCCCATACTGGCAAAAGGAGCAGTCTCACATACTTGCCAGTACCATAACCAATAGCAAATTTACAAAAGCTAGCCAACACCTCAATGAGCCAAGGATGAAATGCTGGAAGCAACAAACAATCTAAATCTTTGCTCACCACTGTGTTGCTATGTTTAGGATTCATCTTATTCATCTTACCTGAAGAAGACTCAGTAATTACAGTACAGTAACAGGATGTTATTTTACACTTTAGCGCTGATACAGAGTTAGCAAGTTAGTGCAAGGAGTGAGGATTCAAAATTATTTGTCTCTACTCCAAGATAAGTCAACAAATTAAACTAGAGACCCAAAAGAAAAGTCTGATCAATTTCCATCCATGGATCAGAAAGCCAGTCCCAGAAACAAATCAGTTTCATTTTCTTACATCTAAGAGAAGCTGGATGCTATATGTTTGTCTCTTAATTACTCACATCTACGACTATTTCACAACCATGATCTCAACACCTGATAGTACTTGTTAACTGTTAGCTGTGGAGGTTACCATATAATCTGACACCAAATGGTGGTGGTGGGAATGAAAATGACAAATTTTGATCACATGAATATCTGTGATTGCTATTATCAGACAACAGAAAAACCTTTAGAACATGCCTTAGACAGCATCTGTAGGCAACAAGTACTGCAGTTAACAGTCAAGCTCAGAAAGAATTGTTAAAATGCTATTTTTGTACCAATATTTGAGATAACACTCCGGTGTATGGATATCTTAATATATGGCCTCTAAAATACTTATGCACCGGACTCCATCTACCTGAGGTCACACTCGGAGTGAAAAGACATTTAAAGAGGCTGTATCATTGGGATTACAATCTCATCAAAGTACTTGTCTCTCCAGAGGCTTCTACATTTTCCTGCTCCTGGAAGTGGCACAGCATTAGGCCACAGGAGTCTTTAGAAAGGTCCTGGGTAACACCAGGACTCACAAAAACTGGACCAGGGGTAACTATAAAGAAAATAAATTCACTGGATGCAATAGATATCCAGCAAGAGCTTCAAAATTTCACTATAAACCCATATTTTTGTCAATATGCATAGGTTACAGTTTGATATGCATATAAACCATTCCAGCACCTTAACTGGCCATGCCATACATCTAAAGTTCAGTGGGGCTTCCTTCCACCCAACACCAGTAATAAATATTTACAGCAGATCAACAAACGTGCTTTTTAAGCGTGACGCTGAAGAACAATTTTCTACTTGGTGTACATAAATTTGTAGATCAATCATTTATAAACAAATACATGTAAATTATGACAATAAATCACAAATTTACAATTATCGTGAACATTTGTGCACTAGTTGTGGTATGCATTTCAACAAACTCACTCATTATGGGGATACTGGCATGAGATTTACTACTTAGAATATATCACATTAAAGAAAAATCACTGATGAAGAAATGCATGGTAAAAATAAACTTAATCAGAAACGTAAAATTAAATAAAAATTTACATACTAACTATAGTATGCATCTCAATTAACTTGCTGTAATACTACATCTTGTAAAAGATTCATTGTTTAGTGTATCATTATTACCAAATATAACTCCAGGACCTCTTTTATGGGGCTCCTGCACCTATGAGGCTGTATTACAATCAGAAGCTGGGAAAAGATGGACTTCTGAACAAAAAGTTCCTTGAAGAGACTGTGCTCTCTATTGTACATTGTACAACAGAAAAAATATTTATGAACAAATATGTTAAAGAAAACATGAGCAAAAACAGCATCATAAATCTAAAATTATCATATACATTTAAGCACAGGTGACTGATGTGCCTTATTCCCCTCAAAGGTACCAGGGAGGTTCATTCCTTTGTGCACAAAAGTGTTAATTAGTACATTATATAATATTTCTCACAATGACTTCAACACAGAACAGAAAAACAAACCTGGCTCTTCTTCATTTGCTTCAGTGCAAAGGATCTACTGGAGTCTCCGGCAATCTGTACTAGCTCCACACGACCAAAACCACCAACACCTAAAGTTGCAATTTTTCGTAGATCTGATAGCTTCACACTGCTAAACTCTTCATTCATCCTGGATGGGAGAGAAAAACTGAGATGATGATGGTAGAGTGAAAACAACCCTTGACTGAAAAGCAAATTATTAGAAAAATTACAGTACAGGTACAATATAAAAAACAACATTTCTAAAAACTGTAAATTCTTAAAAACCATGGTCCACATTCAAGATAACACCAACTTGAAGAATGAGTTTTCAAAGTTAGCTGCTCCATTTACCATTTGGTGACAGTGTCCATGCCATCACTTCACTCACTGGCATCTTTATATGCTCTTTTTCAGCCCACTGACAGCATGTTGCCCACCCTATACCACATCAATCCAATTCATTCTATCCCACGAATGTCTCTTACCCTCTTGACTGTTTAGGCCTTGATGCTCTAAAGCCTCTCTCACTCCATCTATCTCCATCTTAAATGTTACCCCTCTTCCTTCCTCCCTTCACTTCTGGAATGTAGATCCTCTTGATCTGTCTTTATTTGCTAATCACCTTTATATATCACAACTACTTCAGTACTCCCTGCTTTCAACCACACCTCTGGCACTGCTTGTTGTATTAATCCATGTACAATCAACCCACCTCATGCCACACAGTCCTTACACATTTCATTTCTTTTGCATTCATGGCCTAAGATTCACATCCATAAATCACTGTAGGGACCCCTTTCTCATTATGCTATACTTGTTCCTTGCTCTCTTGAACCTCACAAGTGCTTGCTGAGCGGAGTGCTGCTAATATTTGCATCACATCACAAAGCTCCTGTGCTTTTTGACAACTTTCATTGAACCACTTCTTCCTCTTTCTTAATCTTCCATCTGTACTTGAAGCTAAAGGTGCCCATGTTCTTACTACTCAACTGTTAATTTCATAAACCTTCAACCACAATGCTTTGGTTCTTGGCTTCTGAATTTCATTTCACAGTTTATGCTACCAGAGATACTGTTGAGTTCAGTGTAGTTTCCTTGATTATATCTCCTCTTTTGAGTCTGGTGCCATCTATTCTCTTTTAACATCCTAATTTGCCACATAATCAAACTAAAGCATTAAATAATCACTTTTTCCAACTGATCTACTAAGGATGATGTATCTCTCTCAACCATGCGTGTTTGCTGATATGCTAGTATGGGGAATTTTCCTGCATAGACTCTAATATTTGTGTCCTAGTAAATATCTATATTCAAGACAATCCATATCAACCCACTATATCTATAACTAACATCCCATTATCATAACTTTCCCATCTCAAAGAATTGTATGTTTTACTACTTCACGTGCCATCCTAATATTTCCTTTATTTTCATCACTGTATATTTGTCCTGGGTCTTTTAAATTCTTTTGAGAATTGTATGATAATCAACACCACAGACAATTTCTTTCTAACAGTTACTCCTTCCATTATGCACAGTTTCATTGGGCCATCTTACAGTATTTCCTGAAACTATCGGCTGTCTCTTACTTAGAGGTCTACTCCTCTTCCCCCTCCTTTCTCTTCTCTTTTTCTTCATCTACGATATATACCTCTGGAGAGAACAGGTGAGATATTAGCTCTTGCAAGTTTTGTCACTAAAACTTGTACAATATCAGGTGCATTTTCTTTAGTATGATCGTTGAATTCCGCCTCTTCTCCATTTGTATTTGCACACATCACTTTCAGTTTGACATGTCTATCCTGAGCTCTCTGTGGTACTGGCAGGGGTGTTTCATCCACTTGCCTCATTTAACTTTTCCTGTTTTATGCCTTCTAACTGCATTCTTTGCTCTCTCCCTCTTCCCTAAGTCTATCACCTCAAAAGAAGACCCTACTGATTTCCTCCTTGTCTCTTACTCTCTTACTCTGCCTAAGTACCTATATGTCTGTGGGAAGAGTGAAAAATGCTTTGAGGGATCAGGGCCTAAATGTACAAGGTGATATGCATGCATGGGATGGAGCAAACTGGAACAATGTGGTATATAAGGAGCAACATGCTTGCAATGGGCCGAATCTATTCATATAAAACAGTCAGGGGAAACTACAGAAAGGTCTGTGGGAACTGGCTGTGTACAGGGGATTCTGGTTTTGAAACATTACATATATAAGAACAAAATAGTGGATATACGCAAATGAGGATGCTATGCAGGAAATGGTGAACAAGTATGAAAAGTATAAAAATTCACTGTCCATGAATGTATCCATATGATCCATTATTTCTTTTACACTGGAGGCTCCAGTCACATACAGAGGTCCACATTGAAGCTTGGCCTTAACTGAAATATAGAGAGGATTATGAAAGGGAAAAAGAAGAGACAAGGGAAAGCATATACAAATTTTGGAGGAAGAGAAAATCCTTTGCCAGGTCACAGTGATTGGGAAAGACATGAGTGGGTAGAGTCCCAAAACTTCAAGGTGTAGGGAAAGTAACAGTTATCAAAATGGCCCACATCTGAGTTGCCAAAGGCCACACAGTAATCATGTGGTGCAGCAGGTTGCTGAGTATTGCGTGATCTAGCCAGTGGTGGAGGCACACAAGTAGCCAGCTCCCAAGAGCAAACACCAAAGTAATACCTAAAGGGGAGGAAAAATGAAACAGCATTGTGGCGTAGGGCCAGTGGGTCAAGTTTTGAAGTATACACAGACATTTCAAAAATCACTGAACAGACAGCGCATTGAAATTATATGCCCTTGAACAGGGTTTCCTAAACTTTCCTATAACATTTTTCACAATCTTAAAATAGCCAGCTTTAAAATTATCACATGCAAATTTAATGACCTCACAACAGACTTAAAAACTTCTAGTCTAGGAAACCTTGCCTTATAGTTAGAGAATAAGGTGCCTATTTTTTAAGATATGCATATTTCTATTTACAAAAGCTGACTCACTTCCTCCTGGAGAGGTCAACTGGTCCATAGCACTGCTTAATCTCCTCTAGATCACCAATTAATTGCTTGAATGAGTCGCGGTCAATCACTAAGCACGTTACACCATCGGGGTCATCTGCAATTATATTAGCTGTCCGGATGTCCTCTCTGAAAAGAAATAACTGATCAGTAGAGGAAAAGGAAAAATATATTTTGAAGAAAGCATAAACTATCCTTTATGACTCAAAATGAGTATTACAGGCCTAAGTAATTTCAAGTTCTCTTTAACCCCATTAATAGTTTTCTGTTACCTGGGCCTACTGTGCAAAGTTTACTTTGTTTCTGACTTGACTGATAAAGCAGAAGTTAACAAGTAAGAAATATCTTGTTCTTCACTTTGAAGACAAACTAGTCAATAAAGTTCAATAAAATCCAGTTTTGTAATAATTTTCTGTCTGCCATAACTGTTGTGCAAGAAAGCTGTGCTTAAGTTTGCATGCAATGTCAATACCACAATCAGGCTTATTCTGCCTTACTCCTAAAGATAAAATCAATTAACTAGGAAAAAGGATGCAAACTGTTACTTCTAATTAACCTTATGTTTATACAAAGAGCAAATGTAATGTGCGATATAATTTTTTCTAATTTGTGTTTTCTTTTAAATGAATACATCAATAACAAGATTATACATTATATATAAAATGGTGGAAGGCTGAAAGAATATTGTACAGTGAATCATTTGACACCATTTTCTAAGAAGTAACATTCTCTTATTCATAATTTGCATGTTTTTATCATTAAGAAAATAAAAAGTATTAAATAATAAGATCCCAAATTCCAGGACATGATCTAAAGAAAAACAAACTCAACTATTTAACCAAGTTGACAAAACTTTAATGGTTTAAAATGAAATTACCGTACCCTCATGAAAGGAATGAAAATTATGTAACATCTGAAAAAGTCATGACAAATTAAATATTCTGAATACACTATCTGAATCAATATGAAAGAAAATGGAGATTCTGTCAAAAGCTTTCTGTGCACATCAAAATGCAGTCTTTCAGTGTTTTCATGGATTAATGAATACACATGATGATAATAATAAAAATAATAATAACTTCAGTCTAAATAAGATTTTGAGTAGCCTATTATGCAGTTTAACTGAGAAATGCTGTTGGTGGTACAAATCTGCATATCACAAATAATTTCTTTTTAAAGTTACAAAGTTTAAGAATAAGCATTCCTTCTACATAGCAGAACAGAGCACATAGGAATATAAATGATTATGCTGGATAATTATAGGCATTTAGCATAAAAAATTCAAACAATTTGCAGTCTTTGATAATCATCCAGACAAGAATTTAAATGGCCCATCTATTTTAACTTGACCGATTTAGAGATGTAAATATAAATGTCACAACGCATGATATTTCAACGGCCATTGCTCACAGTCACAAAGTAATTGGACAAATAAGATTTTGTATGGGTCAACGGCTGTGCAATGGGTTGTGTCAAAACTTCTACAAATATTTGCACACTAAAAGGCATCTTGTGTAAAGTTTCAACTTTTAAGTCACTTATAAATTCTATTAACAAGATACTGCACTGGCCACCTGCTGTATAATAATGGTGGGTGTGTAGAAAATCCTTTTGTACACCAGCATCTCAAGTTACTGTGGGCATCATTTTATATGTTAACTCCTTACAACACTTCAGATACTGAATGGATAAAATTCTACCTGACAAAATGGGTATATGGAGGGCAGAAATATACTGTTAAAATGCTACAAGTGGACATGGGATATCTGTACATCTCAAGGTACCATGTGTACAAATTCTAAGGGCTGTTCTCATAATAAATAAAAACTGAACAAGCAAGAATCTATGTCATATATCTAATGCAAGTGGGAACTACCACTGAAAACACATGTATACGGGATGACATCTGCAACACAAACAATGAGTGAAATTTCAACTGACAATTCAGTTTTGAAGAAATCATAAATGTAAGAATCTGCTTTAGATGCTACTGTACTTCAGGAAACACTGCATAGTTATTTACTCTTGTTAAGCTTATCTTTGGATCGTGTATAGTTTGTGAATGACATTTCATAATCCTACATACTGAAATCTCCGTTCTACTTGCCAATTTAAAATAAATATATACTTACAAATACATGCACAAGCAATGTCCTGTTCTGCATCAAGGAGGAAGATAAGTGTTATACATTCTAGGATTTTCTTTTTTTCATCTAGGACTGACATATTTTCAAGTGGTGCAAGACAAGAAAACTTCAGAAAAGATTTTGCAACAGACCACATCATCATCTCCATAAACGTGAACCTGACAAAATGACTTACCCCTGAAGTGCCTTTTCACCAAAGAATTCACCCTTCTCGAGATTACGTATGTATTTTTCCTCCAAACTTCCTGGGCTCTTCATTGTGACACGTACCTGAATGAGGAAATAAAATGTTATCACTGTACTAGTCCTGAATGTCGAGTGTACAGTACTTCAATGACTTTGCATTTTACTCTCTACTTAACTGATTTCAAGTGCTTATCCTTTTTCCTGCAGCTTGATCTACCACTAAGTAACCTTTCCACACACAGGTGTACACAAATAGCTTAAATAGAACTGAATACTGTAACAGTCAGAGAATTTTTTACAAGTGACCCTAGACTCCCCATCATGTTCCTTATGAAAATCAGCAATGACTAAAAGGTTCCCCATCATGTTCCTCATGACACTCAGCAATGACTAAAACAATCATGAGCATTGGATGCTACTCTAGATACAACTGTAATTACCTCATGCCATCCTGAATGCACGAATATTCCCGTAAATCTCGTTTTATTGCACAAGGCATGATAAGTCTGCTGATTTTTTAGATGGCCACTTGGAATCACAATGCTAGTTTATCAGCAACTTGGCTGCCTTCAGAGTACAAAAACTTCTTATGAAACTGTCTGATTTTGAACATCTGACGGGACATTTTGATAAATACATTCTACGAAAAACTATCGCTGAGGATAATATTTAAGGAGAGAAGAACATGAAGAAATTAAATTCTTCCATTTGGCCAGTAGAGAAAATGAGTATCTGTACCAGTTATCTTGAATGCTTAGATCTTTATCATTATTTCCTTTAACAGGCCGACATCACATACCACTGTGTAGGCCTGGATGTCTTCTAAACAACTCTTTCCTACTACTACAACTGTCTTCTAGGCCTGTCCTGACACACCATATCTCTGATCAAACACTCCGCAATGCCTGCTCCATGTCCCTGCAATTAAGGTTTTGTACATATGGCACGTGATGAAATCCCCACAGCTCATTTTTGACAGGCATACCTCAGCCAAAACTCACCTCCACTTTATTCTTACATTTGGGAAATGAAGTTTGCACCAAATGTTCCTAACTCTTCCAATTAATGTTCCTTCCATTATTTTTGTATTTCCTCCTATAATAATCTCCCACTCCTATAAAAATCCACCACACTACAGAATAACCCTCAAATCCTAGTGATATTCACAATATTGATCTTACATAATCCAAAAGAGTGACAAGCATTATATATCAAGCAACACATGGTTGAGGGAAAAGTCATTCGTCAACACAAAAAACAAGAGGTGAGCATATCACGCTAGCCCTGCTACCTTGGAAAAATTTCATTGTAGGTATGCACAGCTGCCATTCCTCTATGACTATGACATCTCTACAAAAATATTAAATTTTGAATGCCACAGCTCCTTTTGCAACTTCGCTTAGACTCCCTTTATATTACTAAATTTTGAATGCCACAGCTCTTTTTGGTAACTTCGCTAAGACTACCTTTAAATTGTTTCTTTTGTACCCAATCCTATTCCATTTTCAAAGCCTCTTAACTTCTCATCTTCCTATTTACTCCCCTGCCTCTGGATGTGTCCTTCAACACCTTAACATTCTGTTCTATTCTCTCCCTGTCTTTTTATGTTCTTTCTCTACTGCTCTAACAATCCCTATAAAGCTATATTCTTTGTTGGTCTTTCTACCCATGCTCTGCTCTACCCTTGCCTTTATATTTCTGTTCTCCCCTAATGCTCTATTCCGTTCTCCTTCCACCTTTTTACTTCTGCTTCCAATCTAATGATCTACTTTACTCTTCCCTAGTTATTCAACAACTGCTTTCCATCTAAGGGTCATGTGTATTCTACCCCTGTCCCTCTACTTTTGTTCTATCCTTACTGTTCTGTTCTTCTCATCCTTTTTGTACTTATTATATTCTTCTCACTGTCTTACTTTAGCCCCCTTTACTGCTTTACTCACCTCCAACTATTATAATTCTATCCCTTTCTTTACTAACCTCCACAACTATTCTCTCATTCCTCTGTCCTCCAAACTCTCCATATCCTTTACACACCCATGATCTTCTACTCTAATTTTCTTATCCTCATAACTCTAGCTGTCCTCTACTGTTTAACTTTGCCCTTTCACTCTGTCTTCCACATGCCCTGTGCCCCTCACTTTCCCCCATCTATTTCTGCCCTTTAAAATCCTAATCCCTTGCTCTCCCTTTCTCCTCAATACTCCACATGCCCCTCTGAATTGCCTTGTCCCTCTCACCATCGGTAATTCCTTCCTTACCCTTGCACTTTCCACCATGGGGTTGATGTCCTCTAGAGGACTCACAGATTTTACAGTTTTCAAGAAGTATAAGTCTCTTTCTTAAATTACAACTTCTTTTGAACTAATGATAAACAGAGGACCTCAACCAATTTTTCATGGTGGCATTTGTTATTCATGATAACCATGGTTTTCTTCTTAGCCATAACCTCTTTCCACCCAGACATTCTCCTCACTTGGCCCTCTTCACCATAACCCTCATCATCTTGGCCTTCCCCTCACCCTAGCCCCTCCTCACAGTGGCCCTCTCCTCATCACACATCTCTACCTTGGTTCTCTTGGTAACCAGCCCTCAACTCATCCTTTCCCTCCCATCACCCTAGCCCTAATTTTAACATGCTCTTTCCCTTATTCTGGTTCTCACACAAAGTTGACCCTTCCCCCAAAGGGACTCTCTTCTAATTCTATTTGTCTCTTCATTCTGCCTCCTTTCTTACCTCTGGCCTTCTGTTCATCTTCTAACTCTTCATCTCTTCCTTCTGGCTTTGTCTCTTACATTAAATGCATCTCTCACTGTACAAACCATCACATTCTCTTGGCTCTCTTATGTCTCCTCTCACCCTTCCACACTCATCTTAACTCTCTCTTCACTCTGTTATTCTACTCACCCTGCCTTTGCTGATAATGTAGAAGGTATCTCCTCTGGCTCCCTGTCGAATGATGTAGTCACCCTGGCTGTAGTATGTCTGCAAGAAAAAGTTGATTATTTAATAAATACATACATAAAACATGATTTCACAAATAACTATGCATATTGCAGTACTAGCCATCAAACCAAGTACACGTCATTTATACAAAACTGATGCAAATTAATGAACGGTTTGATACGAAAAAAAACATTAAATGTAAATGGTGATAAAAATTTGTCATTCACTACTCCTCATATAAATCATGCCAACCCTTTAGTCCCTCTTTTGTGGTTCACCAAAACAAATTGGAAATTATAAATTTTTAATACCATCTTCATCATATTATATATATATATACCATTACCACTAAACTGAAATACAAAGACAAATATCCTGTCATATACACTGGTGTCCTTAAAAAATTTCTTTCCGACATGTCAATTAGTATCAGATTTTGTCTAGCTGTTCCTTACAAACACTATCACTGATCATAATAACATCAGAAGTGACATTCTACTCACAAACATGGACTGTTAGGTATTAATGAAGTCTTTCCAATAAACAAGGTGCTAGTTAAGATTGTACCCACGCCTGAAGATCATGTCCTCCCGAGGTCAGGCCAAAGGTCAAGTCACCGTACCCAACATTCAACAATCATGCTCAAGATTTAAGCCACTATATAGCCCTTTACTAGCCTGGCAGATTAGTTAACACACTGGACAGCAAGAAAAATTAGCTTTATGTACCTTTATTAATACCAGATTTGGAAAGCATCAGGAAGAGCCGCGTGACGTAACTGATGAAGGTAAACAATAAGCGCACGCATCCTGTGACGTGTAAAACGCACGTTGACCTTGGGATCCTCGGTTCAAATTCACCTCACTTTGATCAAGAAACTTACAGATATGAAGGGAACAAAGGCCCAGAAACAGAATACTTTCTTGGCTTTGAAACAGGAAGACAGATTGCATTACCTGTCAAAATCATCACTAAAAAAAGTGGCCAGAGATTGCCAGATCCATTTAAGATCTCTAACCAGATCCATTTAAGATCTCTAACGGTGACTGGTCTTGCGATGTTACGAAACTTTCCCAACGTAACATGGAGAGATGTGAAGGTATTTCCTGTAGATACGCCAGGTGTATTCACCAGGGAACAATGAGAGCACACAAGTCGCCTGAGGTTTATCACTTACTTCGTCTGTGGTAATGTCTGATCAGGTCTGCTTTTTACTGCGATATATCATGGGGGTAAATTTTGCAAGTCAAGAGGTGGGATTTAGGCATTGCTCTGATGTAAATGAACACATTTTAATACAAAACTGAATCATAAGGATTCATTTTATGAAAAATGACTGAAATTTCTCGTGTAAATTTCTTTTCCACTAGGAATGGAATGAAAGGTTAGAGTACTTTCTTTAAAATTTACTAAGATGGTAGTACGGAAACGATAATCGTAGCTAATTAAAGAAGAAATCTTAACAAAAATGTTCTCCACATATAAATGCTTGTGATATTTGTTCCTCAAACCATGTTTTCCAATCTTCGCCCCTGATGGAATTCATCCAAGCAACAAGTCTTCGCTTTTCAACTGGAGTACTACCCTTCGGCCTTCAGTATCGGCCTTCAGTAAAACAGCAGATTTATATTTCCTGCTTTCATATATATACAGCTTACTGCACAACAACTATGAAGCACTTCTGTAACACAGAAACTACGAGCAAACCAGTGATAAACCTGAAGACGCGTTATTTTGCCTCTGAGAATGCGAGAACTTCTAATTTTAAGTATGTCGGATGTGAACATTGGTAAAGGGTCGTAATATTAACCAAGGAGTGTAGCAACTGTAAAATCAAGTGTTAATGTACCATCAGTGAGAGGAACGGTAACCGTAACAGTGGCATTGAAAATAGCACAAGTTGTACCGGCTCATGCAGAGATAGCTCCTGCAAGCAGCAGGATACTTTAACGCGTAAGTTTCCATCCCGATTTCATCCACATGTGACCTGTTACGCTGCCCCCTCCCCCAAAAAAAAATAATAATAATCTCGATTTTAGTATAAATATCAATAGACGAACCAAAACCAGTGAAATAAATCCATAAATATGCTGCCGGGATACCTCGCTAATGGCAGACATCCCTTCCCAAAGCGTTACAGCTGTGTCCAAGCATGCGTCATCCGCATACCCGAAGGCCGATTTGTTTGACACTCAAACGCTACTTTTAACCATAGTGTATGTAATACATGCACAAAAACACACGCATATGTCCAACACAGAGAGTATAAATGGAGATAAAGACGATACAGATCGTAAAAAAAAAAAAAATAAACATGAGGGCATACATTTGGAGGTGAAAAAGTCTGCTGGGATCCGTTGCCAGTTAAGTTCATTAACTGTTATGAGACGGGGCAGCACGAGTTCTCTCCCCGTAACACACAAACAGTAATCATCCAGTATGTCGACCAAAAAAATACTTGTCGGAAAAACTTAACCTGAATGTCAACCCATGAGATCTTGAGATAGATATATAGACAAATAGATGTACAGGTAGATAAATGGAGAACTTTGATATCTTTTTGGTACAATCCATGGTACTCTTGCAGACTTAATAACTAGATTTTCTTTGTTAGATGTCTTCAAGTCTCAAAATATTGTCCCTAATTCTTTCAATCCGCTGCCATGCGTAGATTATCATGTATATCTTTCTTCGCGACTGTAGAGATCTTTCAGTCTTTCGCGATAGTCCATATGTTCCATCTTACGAAGTGCTTCTGAAATCGCTCTGACTAGTTTATATCCTGATGAGAAATGACTTTACGACACAGCAGTATACTACGCTATACTACGCTCTCCGAGGCAGCCTGTCAAAACAAAGCGTACCCGGTACAATAGCATAACGGAAGAGGAGAAACGATTGCGATGGATATAGCAGCGGCGAGAGGGATAGCTGCTCGGCTTTCTCTCTCTCTCCAAGCCAGTTCTGCTGCTGCTGTGTAATGCAAAACATTAGCAACTACAAAATGGGATTTGCGGCAGCTGTTCCTATCTCAAGATAAAAAGGGAGGAGGGAACATGGAGAGGAAACAGGATTGTTCCACAGAAGTAATACTTGCTTCACTTCATCCATGACATTTCGAAACGACCCGATAGGCCTGGACCCGTCTGTTGCTGTTTGCACTTCTCTTTCCCGTGTAGAGGGCTGATACGTAGCCAAGGGAAGAGGGGAGGTACCAACAGCGGTATTAAAAGAGCAGCAGTGGGGATTGGGGGGAGGAAGGGTTGGGGAGCTAGCTAGCGCCCCTTGGAGGCAGCCCACGCGTGTGTGTGTGAGCTGCTAGGAGACCTGCGGCCGCCAGCCAGCCAGGCTGGGTTAGACACACGAAGGCCACAAGGTACCTGACTATCCGCCTCTCGCCTAGGAATGTTGCATCGCCGCAACCATACTTTTAAAACCTCAAGGACGTCAGCCTAAGACACCCCCCATTCTTTTTTTTCCTTCCTTCACCCAACGTTCAGTACATCGTTACTGACACTGCTGAGCAAACGATGCCATGACATGACACCACAGGGCTTATGAGCTGCCATATACCCAAGGTTAATATCTTTTTTTACTGCCGTTCATACTTATTTATACCTACTCCCTGAGCACGATCCTTCCGCATCAAGGTAACAAACACTACTGAATAAAACAAGAGCGACATTTAGCCCTCCTCCAGCCGCCATATGCAAAGGATTGAAATAAAAAAAATCAAATTGGGAATTTTGTCAAAAGATTCTCCCGGTGTCATAGAGTGCATTGGCAAACGCATGTCAAAAGAGCTAAGCACGTTATTGCTTTTAAGTGCAACTACAGACCTGGTATATTATACATTGAGATAACTAGGCTAGGATAAGTTAGGTTTGGTTGCGTTTAGGCTAAGTTAGGTTTGGTTGCGTTATACTAGGATAATTTGGTTTGGTTGCATTTAGGCTAAGTTAGGTTTGCTTGCGTTATGTTTAGCTTAGGTTAGAATAGGTTTGCACTCTCACCTAAACTAACCAAACCTTATCTAGGAAAACCGTTGGGGAAGGGAGGAAGGACGAATCTTTAGATGATTCAAATCACTATTCTGTCATGTGATACCTATACGCCTGGCAACCGCAGTGAGATGGAGACGTCGGCAAATGTGGTCGGGTGGCAACCGGACAGTGTGAACAGCGTACTAAGTAACAGTCTAAAAATAGAAGTCTGGACAACTGGACTAAAATGCGGAACCTATGGTAACCTGTTACTCTCTTAATACCATAAGCTTCATCCATGTTCATAAATACTGTAGCTAAACCTTGACTAATAAAGGGGAAAAGAATTAGTATGAAAAGACCAAAGGGGAAGAAAAGAAGTGTATGGTACACGTGATTTTATACCGACTGGAAAAGGACAAAAAATCCATAAACAGAGCATTAAAGATGATTCCAGGCACCATGATCTTCAACACTGCAAAGTCTTGAAGGTAGTACTTCCCAGGGCTGCTGCTAAAATGGGATAGTACATTTGTTAATATACTTGAAACGCTCGGAAAAATTATCAGTTATGTAGCACTTGCGATGCCTTAATGTCTCAAGAGTTAGGTAAAGGGAAGGAAAAAAAAATAAAGAGCTTATTGTAATTTAAATCTTTCAACTCTCATAAGTTTTCGCACTTCCCAATTTCTTTCTAATAAGTAAATTCTTAGCAAGAACGTTCCCCAAACCCTACTCAGTCGGTCACCTGCACAGAGGGAGGGAGGGAGCAGTACTTACGGTGCGCGCCTTGTGTGAAAATTTCATTCATATGCCGTCCTTGAGTCAACACGCTAACGAGTCCGAAGAGAGGTGGACGCTCGGATGACAACACATAATGTCCTACATACACTACATGGAGAGAGAGAGAGATTCATTTTTTCTTTTCTTGTGACTGAATCATCACCTTACTGAGTTTCCTGACATTCAATTAATAACATACTTTGCATGGGTTTCGTAAACATGGATCGACGAGCCCATCCAAGATCTCTTCAGAGAACAATAAAGATTAGCTCGTGTAAAATCAGAGATTCCACAACACATATGACATTAAAACTTGTAAATAAGTCTTTTAAAACGTGTAAACAAGTCTTTTCTTGGTGGCAAACGTCTAGTCTTATTACCCAAATCTTCTCTCACTGTGAACTTAAAGTTACTCTTTTGTTTCCTACAATAAAGTTAATTTATTTCGAAGACTGTGACTTACATCCATGATCAGGCAAATGGTGATGACGAAGACTGACTGACCACCCAAAGAACTTTGGAAGTCGCAAGGCTGCTCTCGTAACCACTGGTAAAACCTCGAGGGCAAAAGGCTCCTTCCCTTAAAGGTGGTCTAGACCAGTGTTGTTCAGCGAGTCTGCCGCTCGCCACATGTGACGAATCGGCCACTTACCTGTTTTTACAGTAATATTCAAAAGCTTTCCAAAGGAAGGACTTACAGATGTCTTATCTTGTCTCATAAGATTGTAGATAAGCTTTGGCGACATTTATTGTACAAAAAAAAATTGCGCTTATCGCGTGAAGCAGTATGATGCCACGGTCGAAGGGTTTTGAGAAATGCCCATTCTTGTGGCCTCACACTGGTAGCCCTACTTTCATGATATTGTAATATATCGATTGCTGACGACATCCTGTCATTTACCATAATGAATGTTATAATGACTTCCTATTTCGATGGAAATAACTTTAAAGCGTGGATATCATAGCTATTTGGCAATTTGTCTCACATTAACGCCTACCTACCCTACCGAGACAACATAAGTCGTATTGATCATTTCGAAATTCATCGGACTCATCCTGCAAGATACTTTTCTTCTTACAATATATAAACTATGTACAGTGTATGAGCAAGTATTTTGTAGCTATCACGGGCATTGGCCCTTCATACATCTGTTGTAGAAAAAATAAAGAATAGAAATACTCACGTAGATGAACTGGTGGATGGAAGTTTGCATAGAATGTTGGGTATATGGATGAATACGTAGAAAATGTATTGATAGATGAATCTAACTTGTCGAGAGACTAAAGTAAACACAGATAACATTTAAAGATTATATGTATATGTATATATATGTATGTATGTGTATATATGTATATATATGTATATATGTATGTATGTATATCCCTGGGGATAGGGGAGAAAGAATACTTCCCACGTATTCCCTGCGTGTCGTAAAAGGCGACTAAAAGG
>JAYMFT010095175.1:0-13914 GCA_038088735.1 Panulirus argus | reverse complement strand
GTTGATGGACAGACGAATGTATATACACCACGGATCGGGATCGAACCCTGGGCAGGGTGCCTGGCTGCCTCGGCCACACAGAGATTAAAAGACACACACACTAGACTTCTAGTGTTTTCCCCTGTGTCCCAACCTCATCTCGGTGGGGGAGCGTGGATTTAATCTACCATGGCTCCGAATGGTGTGACAAATATGGTGATGGACAGACGAATGATATACACCACGGATCGGGATCGAATCCTGGGCAGGATGCCTGGCTGCCTCGGCCACTTGGAGGTTAAAAGACACACACACTAGACTTCTAGTGTTTTCCCGTGTGTCTCAACCTCAGCTCGGTGGGGGCAGCATGGCTTTAATCTATCATGGCTCTGATGGTGTGACAAATATGTTGATGGACAAACGAATGTATATACACCATGGATCAGGATTGAACCCTGGGCAGGGTGCCTGGCTGCCTCGGCCACACGGAGGTTAAAAGACGCACACACTAGACTTCTAGTGTTTTCCCATGAGTACCAACCTCATCTCGGTGGGGGCAGCACGGCTTTAATCTACCGCGGCTCCGATGGTGTGACAAATATGTTGATGGACATACAAATGTATATACACCACGGATTGAGATCGAACGCTGGGCAGGGTGCCTGGCTGCCTCGGCCACGCAGAGGTTAAAAGACACACACACTAGACTTCTAGCCTTTTAAAAATTTCATCATCCTTCTCACACACTCCTGCCCTACATTGTGCAGTAATACTCACTATCAAAGCTGTTTGTAAACTGTTTCTGAGAGTTTAAAAATGGTCTATTGGTGTGTTTTACAGTATTTCTCTAGAACAAACTTGAAACCATCATTTGTGTGTGAACTGCTGTTGTGTCTCTTAATAGATGTTTCTCTGTGCATATGATAAACATCTGATCCCTCTGCAAAAATGGGGCAAAATGCTGTGAAGTGTTGCTATAGAAGCGTGTATCATATTTCAGGATATTGAGGCTCTTATAATACATGACACTTGTCCAAGTGTTACAGTGCCCAATTTCAGGTGTGCATATGGTCAGCATTTGGTCACTGTGTTAGATGGTGACAAACTTGATACCATAGCAAACTGTGGATCCAACCCTGAGGATGATATTGATGAACCTGGATTTGATGGCAGCAGCTATATGCTCCAGTCTCTTTGTGGGCCTCTGGTCATTCTGCTTGGAGGCATGGAGATAATGTATGGCAGACAATCATTACCCTGCAACATGACTTTCCCCCTGCTACCTCTTCTCCCCAGCCAGGGCCGACTGGTGCAAAGCAACTTTAAATGGTACAACTATCTACTCCTCCCCCTACCATCACCACTTTCCAACCTACTATACCCAAGTATATCCCTCAAGTATAATATGCTGCACCAAAAGGTAGGATTGCTGTAAAACATAGTTTTATTGTATTGGTATAAGAAATACAACAAGGATTATATTAAAGCACACTTCCAGTATGTAGCATAACAGTATACTACATAAGGATATGGGGGATGGATTTTTTTTTCTAGAATTGTTTACAGCCAAACTGTACATGCAAGCAAAATTCTAAACACACCATAACATGCAAAGACATTAAAACTAACCAATGGAATAATAGAAAAATTGAAAAAAGTAAAACACAAACTAAAAGGGAAAGAAAAATTTCATAAAAATTTCCCATTATTCCATTTTTTCAATTTATCAGCCTCAGCATTACTCATATCCACCTTCCTATTTCCCGGATGTAAACTAAAAAATGTCTGTTTTCTTTTTTACCATTTATTGTGCTTACTAAGTATTTGTTGGCAAAAACACGAGTAGATTGTACTGAAAACTGAAACACAGAAATAAATACATTTTTCTCTAGTTTTAGGAGAAAGAGCAACCAATTTTACATAAAATGTAGTTAGTTTTGTACAAAGAAAATGAAATGGTTAGCCAAAAATCTATCTGAAGGAAAAAGTACAGTGTGGCTCTTCCAAGCAGAAGGTCACAACTATCCCTGTGTGTGGGAGGGGATAATGTTATTAGTCAGTCACTGCACAAGGGTATTAATAAGGCATAATAAAGACATTCAGTACAGAAAGTAGGATTATTTGTTACTCATTTATTCTGATGTGCAAAGGTATTAACAGAGTATAATACATGCATTCTGTAAGGAAAACAGAATTTTCAGTTATTCATTCATTCATCTATCATGTGTAAAAGGGGATGGATAACCGACCCAATATTGCTGTTCAAAGGTTATGAGTTTTGCAACAACAGGTAAGTTACATCATATCAAGTTCTATCTTATCTGTATCAATTCTCTAATTTCTCAATAACCTTAAAACAAGAATGTGTTAGGGAGAACTACATTAAGAGGGGATTACCTGTAAAAATATTAATATTTTGGATCAGCTAACAGAAAAATTCAAAAGCACCTTGGATAAACAGCTATAAAATGTAAGTGATGACTACACTATCACGTTAGTGCAGGCCTGTGGGAGGCAGACACTCTAAGTCTGCAATATTGCTTTTCCTAAAAGGTTATGCTAACACACTGCAGCATTCTATTACTTCCTTGAAGAGGATCTCGAATGGTTCTACTTCACTTGTCTTGAAAGTCCATACAATCCAGCCTATCATCTTTTTGGTAATCCATACAACCCAGGATAACATCCTTTTGGAAGGTGTAATAATTGTTCTGTTATGTACGGTGAAGGTGAGGTTACCAAACATTATTGCTCCATGGTCTTGCAAAACATTCTGTAATTTGTTTTTTGTTTTTTTTTTGTTTCTTCACTTCCCCATTATGGAATAGATGGAACTTTTCACCATAAAAAACATTTAACTTTCAGTATGCCCCTGAAGACTTGGTTTATGTCTATAATTTCGTATAATCTACTGATAATTTCAATACTTATTTCACCATCATGTGCAGATGATGATATGAAATGGCTTGCAGTTGCATCAATGTATGCTATGAGAATGGGATAAAATAAAGATGCTAGCACAGTTCCTTGAGAAAATGAGGTATCTACCTTAAAAGCATTAGAAATAGCCTGATTCACAACAAGTTGTTATGAACTGTTGGTCAAGAAGTTGTATATCCCTTTCTAATTTTTCAGTAACTCCTACCTATGCATACTGTGCACTATGATACCAAGTCATATTCATCAAAGGCTTTGGCAAAGAAACAGACAAACCAGATCTGAGCAAAAATAATCCTAGAATATCCTCTACATCCTCTCCACTTTAAAATATGCCTCACCTGCCTGGTCGTGTCCTTTCAAAGGCAAACATAATAAGCTGAAAAATAAACAAAATAACACACTCAGAGCAATCACAGGCTGCCTAGCTTCCACAAACACTTGACATCTACATAATAAAACAAAGATCCTCCCAGTACAGTCCCGCCTCAACAGGCTTGGCATTCAATTCTATGCAGCAGGACTAGATCCGTCCCATCCAAACCATTCTATTGCTAACCACCAACAATAGGGTAAACATAAAAAGCTTAACCATGCCTCACACTTCAGTATCTCTCACAAATCCCCCACCCCAACAAATATAAAACTAACAAAATGCTCAAAATGAATTAATCTAACAAGTGCTAAGCATCCGAACTCCCAACTCAGTCTTAAAATCCAACCTAGCAGACATATCATCCATCAGACACCACAATCCCCACACAAACACAAAGTCACATTCTCCCACCTACATTCTGGACATCATCCATCATAAAACATTGCAAAAACTGTTTTAACAATGCCCAGGACCCTGAATACTCACAATGCAACCAACACAGCAATGCACCGAGCACTTACTACTCAACTGCCCCGCATTCTGCACAAAGACGCATGCACATCACAACACTTTATGGTCAATGGTCCTGACTGGTGGATGTAGCCAGCTTCCTGAGTGCTATAGGAGCCTCATAAAGTTATAAGGGACTCCTGGGGTAAGAAGTATGTAAGTATACATAATAGGTATATAATTTGTCTATCATTGTGCAATATCTTTCTTCATTACCTAAAATACCTCAGAACAGAAGCTGAAGAGCATAACAGTGAATGGAGATTCCTTACTGATATCAATATACAGTTAGCCACAAAAGACTTTGCTCTAACAGTGCAGATAATACAGAGTTTACTATTTGGATATTTGCTGTTTCACACATAGCTGGATGTCTTAGGCATATTTTTCCTTCAAACCATTCTGAGGCATATAATACATATGCCAGTGCCTACTCTTCTATTACATAAGTATTCCCTCCCTCTGCTCTTCATCTGCCCAATATTCTTTTACATTAATACCACTGATCTGAGCTACGTTCGTTCATTTTTAAGTTCCTATAATTGTTTCTCAACATTTACATAAAAAAAGTTCTGAAAAGCTATTTCTTCCTATACGGGAAGCCAATGAGCAAAGGGGAATGACAAACAGCCCAACTCACTTTGGGATAACATTTAGGCATAATTCCAACAGCATATTGTATTTTACCCACTCTCTGCTCCTAAAGGCAGGTTCACTATACACAACCCACATTTCCCATTGTCCCCTGTTGTCTCATCTGGAATCAGATGTAAGCAAGCCCTGCTTGTAATCTTGGATTATTCTTGTGAAATTACACAACACATGGCAGGAAGTTAAAAAGCCAGAAGGGAAATAAAAGACAGGAAACAAATTGGAAGGCTTATTCACTAGTTTTCCCTTGGAAGAAACAGCTATTCACTTAACCAAAACTGTCAACCAAAGTTGACCAATGAGCTAGGATAATGACAGTATACCCAAATGGTGGATAATGGGAAACTCTTAAGTTATAGAAATGAAGTGATAAGCACTGACTAAGGAAGAGATACTTGTTAGTATCCTCCAAAACACTAAATTAACCTTTCTAGTGTTGAAACCATGTGAGATATGGTGGTCAGTGAAAATGCTATCGCAGTTTAACTTATGGTTACTCCACTCTTTGAAGTCACATTTGCACTCTGGGACAGCAATTAGTTTTCATGTGTTGGCCGCATTAATTTCCTTAAAGAAACAAAGACAGTCCAGCTACCCAAGAAAGACAATGAAAAGAAGGCCTAGTAAGTCATGAGGGTATCACAGCTGAAAGCAGCTGATGACAGACAGTGACAAAAACATAACACTGTGAGATTAAGTGACACATCCAATACAGATAAATATGAGAAGAACTTACAAGAACTGTATCTAGATAGTGATGATAGTGATATGGACTATGAGAAACCAGAAATGTACTCACAAAGCCTGAGTACAGAAAGTAAGAGTATTATCCCTAAATTGTACATTCTACTAGGAAAGGACAGAGCTTGTAAATGCAGTTTTAAAATCTCCAACCCATATTTAAGTAGGCCGATGCTTTCTAGTGAGATATATAAATATCATGTCACCCAAAACCCTTATTACCTCAGAAAAATTCTCAATGCTCAGTTACCCAAAGATAACTATGGTGGAAGGATGTACTGAGTGCTCCCTGTCCCCAGCCCAGTCCTGCAATGCAGTATAAAATGACAAAATTTAGGTTCTCACATGACAATGATAAATACTTATCATATCTAAACATACTGGATCATGAAAAATGATTCTGGATATAATATCAAAAGAAGTATTAATTTCCAGACACAGGGTATTATGTGGGACAGAGGATTATGCACTGGGGACAATGGGCACAACCTAGATTTAAATGGTAATGATGTGATGAGATTTTAATGCCTCATTGTCCAGCCAAGGTTATATGTTAAGACAAGCTGGTTTCAAATAGATGTGGCTGTTTAACTGGCTTATAACATTTTTCTTAATATTACAAATTTTGCTAGATTTCCTCATCCAGGTAAGATACCACTTCTACCCTGCCCAGCACTTAAAGGCTTAAACTGAGGCCACTTGCATGGTTAATATAAGGCTCTGGATTTGTGGTGAAATAACAGGGGGTTACTGGTGAACAGTGGGTCACACAAAGAAAAGCTACCTTCAGGGGCAGATGGTAGGTAATCCACAGTATATTATCCCACAAGGAGAGGGGCTTTCTGTCATTTCCCTAGCTCTACAGTCGAATCCTGTTTGGAAGATATTAATAGATCCACATTCTTTTCACTTTTTCAACATTATCAGAATCCATATCAAGTTTTCCACCTCAAGCTATCCTTTTTCTTAATCCGAAATGTCACTTAAAAGAAAATCTAACCAAAGGCACTAAATCAAATAAGCTTTTCATATGGCAAACTGTTCTACTCAAAGTAAATTTAGATTTTTAAGATGGATAATAATTCAAAAGTAGTGAAATGTTTCTCTAAAAAAAAGGCTGAAAATGAAGCCCTGCCATGTTGTAATACATAGGTTATTGCTGACTTATCAGCAATAAATTACATACCTAAATCTCAAATATGCAAAGCAATTTAGAAAGCAATTTAAGTGATACAACCCCTGTGTTTAACAAAGTTAAAGTCATAAAAGAACACTAGCATAAATCATACCTTAGATATGTACTTTATAAGTACATACAATCTATCTGAAGTACTTACATAATTACAGGTTTAAAAGAATGAAAAACCATTTCTCTACTGAAAGCAGTGCCCTATGAGCATCTGAAAGAAATCTCTCTGGCAGGGAGTTTACTTCTATCTAATCCCTGCAAAACATGGGGAAATTTAAAAAATTCCCCCTTCAACCTTCAAAAGTAAATTGGGTTGGCTGGATGCTCATCTGCCAGGACTTAACGACAGTTCAGTAACCACCCAGACCCTGTGATGTCACAATGAGGACCACACACCAGCTCACTCTTCCGCCTGTCACTAATCACTGGCATCCTCCTCAGGCCTGTCACTGATCACTGGCATCCTCCTCAGGCCTATCACTGCCAGAGATGATAAGGGTTTTTTTGAAAAAGAAAGAGGGAAAGATAGATGGAATAATAAAATCAAAATTATGCTGACAGGGATCTGCCTTTTGCAGAGAAATGGTTTTTCATTCAGCAAACCTGACATTCCTCACCTAAGGACAAAACCCTGTCAGCATCTAAGAGCATATTTACATGAAGGAGCTTAAAGACATACTTAATAATCAGATGGTACCCAAAGAAATGCTTAATCTTAATGACAATCTAGCTCCTAAACAGAAATATTATCTTTTAAATGCATCAAACCCTACATCACACCTCACACCTCGAAGGGCAAAAAGAACCTGACTAACAGGAGATCACTGACTACTAATGATCCCTCTCATAACTTCATTTGGAGTAATTCCTTGAAAAGACAAGGTAGAAGCTACATTTCTAACATCATAACTTCTACATGACCATCTGGATTGTGCAAGAGGTACATGCAACTTTGAGCCAACTGGATCTGCTTTTTGCTGATCATGAAAATCAAAGAACTTGGCTGACACAACCCTAAAATAAATATCAGCAAAGTAAGACGTTCTAACAGGAACCTGACTGAACACAGAGGCTGAAATCCTGAGATGTTATCACAGCTCTCAGAATTTTCCTTAAATGGGCCCATTCATCATTTCACATGAAAAGTCAGAAGCTGGTTTCACTAAACTTCTGGCCCATCCAAACGCAAAAAGTATACCTGTTGTTGCTTCTCTTAGAAGCTAATAAGCATAATCCCACGGATGCAGCTTCACTCCTCTGGCCAATCCACTAAGGATAGAACCAGCATTTAGATTTACCATTCTTTTCGTTTTGAACATAAACATCATTGCACTGACAGGTTGTGACAATACTAAGAAAAGCCAAATTAAAACAATGGTGTTGTATTTTCAAGGAAAAACCCCACAAGGAAAACCTAACTTCTTCTGTGCAAACGTCCTCTGAATTAGTACCCTATTATATCACTGGTACACAAGTTAATGCATGGTACTTTTGGACTTAGGGGGTCTATACTCATATCTTCCACTGAAGAAAGGGACTTGATAAGATCATCAATTGAATGGGATCTGCTCAGTACATCAGCAAAATAAAGTGTTCCATGTGCTGAAGGCTATCAAGCTTAGCTAAGGTTCTATTTAAGGAACCAGTCCATGAGGAAGTGTTAAAAATACATATCAGTATCTCTTGTGCATCAGCCATATAAATGCCATGACATGTAAACTTTGACTTTGCAGTCTGTCTGCTCCATCTCTGACTCAGATACAAGATCTCAACTTAACAGTCATATCCTGCAGCCATGCACGTTCTGTAAACTTAAAATCATCAAAGCTCTGAATCTGCAGTTCCAAACAGGAAAACTTTCAAGTAGTGTCACATGGATTGTCTCAAAGTAGACTCTTTTCAACCATGTACCCCTTTTGTTTCATGTATACCTAGCTAATCAGGACAGGCTATCAAGCCCTGCTTAAGTTCCATGAAGGAACCAGCCCATGAGGAATTGGTATAACTTCTTATGGGTGGACTTTCAGAAAAGTTCCACTATGATATCTTTGGTACACTTACAAGGGCTTGGGAACCTTGGCCTCAGGGTAAGTCTTAAATGTCAAAAAGTACCAGATATATTCTGAGGACCTACAACCAACAAAGCCCCAGTCACATACTTATGGTTCCATATGGAATAAACTAGAGAGGTATTGCAAGGTCTGCATCTGAGAAGATGTGCTCCATCTAAGTAAACCCAAATGTATTATGGCACACTTGGTAAGGTATGGGATCTTAGGTCACAAGGTTTTAATCTCAATTCTCTTAGCATAGCACAGTGTTTCAAACTGGATGTATCAACAAACTGTTGACTGGAAAGACCAGAAACGACAAAAAAAAATAAAATATGAGGAGAAAACAGCCTGATGGACTATCCTTTTAATAAGTAACAATTCAAGTGGTCTGAACTAGTGCCCTTGACCAACTTAAGACATTATTCCATATGTTCCTTGCCATGGTACATGATCCCCCCCCCAACCCCAAGAATGATACACAAACCTGTCACTAACAGAAATATAAAACATATATACACAGGCAGATATAAGGATATAAATAATCAACATGGTGAGCAGTGCATAACTAGAAGGCTCCTAGATTCAAACTAGATTCAAAACTTTAATTGAGCTGTATCAATGTGCCACATTGATTTTGGCTCTAAACCTTTGCACCCTAATTTGATTTTCCAGGTGATGTATGACTCTACATATCATCCACAGACATTACATGGAACTTAACAACACAATCGGAAGCATTCTCAACAGTTTCTCCAAAACATTAAAATTAGAAAATCCTCATGTAAAGATTCCAAAACCCAAATGCTTTGAGCTGGACTTTTAGAAAGCAATAAATCTTTATGAAACTGAAGTACCTTATGGGGGAACTGGCATAGCTGCAACAGTCTCCTGCACCAGGGACAATATATCCACCTTAAGACCACCAAAGTCACCAAACTTAAAAAAAAAAAGGGGGGGGGTCTGCTTTCTCTTGAATATTTATCAGAGAAAGAAGGAAAAACTGAGAATAAACAATCTAATCGATGGCCATGGCTCTGATCCCTAAGACTTAATACTTAAAATCTTGCTCTTTTTCTAGCCTTTCTCTCTCCATATGTATAAAACAGTTGGGTACTTTCTCCTCTCACTTTATAGGACTCTGCAATATCTATACTTTCTCCCTATTTCCTTTCAATCACCATTACTTTATTTTTACCCACATCTATCCTCAATCACCTAAACACATCATAAAACTTGCTTACAACCAACTGCAACTCCTCTTCACTCTCAGTAAACAACACAGTATCATCAACACACTGGGTTGTCAACAGCCATCAACTCCATCTTTGCACTCCCTTTCCCTAGTTTTGTTTTTATCTCTCTTATCACTCCATCCATATATATGTTAAAAAGCCACAGTGAGATCATACAGCTCTGCCTCACATCCACATACATAACAAAACTTTCGCCTAAGTCTCCATCCATTTTTACACACACAGTTGCTACTCTAGTGATTTTTTCCCACACTATTCCTTCAGAAGCTAGGTAAAGCATTTCTGAAGGGAACTGTGCAAAGATTAATGAAAAACCAAGAAAAGTACTATTCATTTGGATACGTAAGTGTAAACACACAGGTTAAGCAAGTGTTACAAATGGTGTCATTCGGTGAGAAGTACACATCTATAATATGATTATTTCCCACATCATTAACTTATGCATTAGATAGGACATTTCTGAAAGGAACCGTAAAAAAAAAAAAAAAATGTACATTTTGACATGCAGAAAGTATAAAAGATTCTATAGAAGTCCCTTCATAGAAGACCCAGTGGTTGGCAAGGTGCAGGGCCTTTGGGAAATGATGGATTTGGGGTTGTAACTCTTGAAAGCCATACAGTACTTTATGTCCTATGAAGAATGATCAATATTACACCTGAAAACATGCTTATTCTATAAATGGAAGAAGAAATTATTTAAAAAACTACAGTCCATCATCCCAGAAGCCAAGCCTCCATACTCCCACAAATTAGCCAGCCAGCTACGCTGCACAAAAGTCAACTCTGACAACTGCTCTAGCAACACCATCTAGTTATGACACTCCTTCAGCCTCTCCCTAAGACTGGCAGTCTGTTGGGCTGGGCTCAAAGCAGCTCACAGCCATCTGACACCCACATCCAATGCACTGAAAAATTTTAGGGGTGCCATGGAAAACCATGGATACTTAAAACTTGGTTCTGTGGTTGGTAAAATGGTCAGCAGTATTCTAATTATATATTCTCAAAACCTTGGTTGACAAAACTGTGGTAGGCAAGAGACTTTTCTGATACTATAAATGGTAAGCACACCAGTTAAACAACATTTATAAGCAGAGTACATCTGAGGGATAATCATGCATTTGTATTGGGATTATTCCCCACGTTATTAGGTTAAGAGTTAGATAACAGATTTCTGGGGGTACTGTATATAAACCAAAGTAAAATACTAATGTACTATATATTCTAACAAGCAAATGATAACACTGTAAATGGTAAACACAGAAGTTAAACATTCTTTTTTGAGCAGTGTAATCATAAGTGAGAATTAAGCATCTATAGTGTGATTATTTTCCACATTATCAGTTTATGAGTCTACCAAGATGTTATGTACAAACTAACTTAAAATAAAAAAGGTACTAAATATTTTAATGAGCAGAAGATAACAAATGCTAAGTGACTAAGTGTGCTGATTGAACAACTGTTATGAGCAATGTAATTATGGGCAATAATTGCACACTTATGTTATCATTTCCAACATTAGTAGTCTGAGTCTTCAGTAAAACATTTCTGAAGGAAACCGTGTAAAGGTGACACCATTATCTCAAAAAGTCACTTTTTGATAATTTTTTTCCATCAGATATTAATGTGGCATGATTAGCGCCTAAACTGCAGTAAAAACATCATAACTGTGTATATGATGTGGCCCATTTGGGTACTAATCACTGGCATGATCAGTGCCTAAATGCATTAAACACCTATCTCTCTTGAATCTGCTGTCATCAAAACACTGCCTAAGTTAGCTAACAGAAATTACTATTAGAGTCAATAACAGTAACGAAGAGCCATAAATACAAAGAAGGGCTCAAATTAACCAGACAGAATATCTATAACACTAAATGCTTTTGAAAGAAGTAAAACACTTTTTGTATTTGGGTACCCCTACAAACAAGGAAAAACTTGTAAAAAACAAGTGAAAAGCTAAAAGGTTGAAATTGAAAAAAATCTTGAAATTGAACCCCTGACTTTTAAGAAACTATAATAAAGTGTTCAGATAGAGATGTTTCTGGGATGAAAGGCACAAGATTGGGCTAAAACTGCCTAGTTCACAGAAAAGTTTTAATCATGTGTAGAAGAACCTAGTCCGAGAGAACTATGGGGGTGAAAGAAAACCCTAAACAGATAACTCAAAGCAGAAAAAGAAAGAAATGCTTCCAAACTGTTACAAAGTTAGCTGAAAATCACTAAAAATTCAAAAAAGTACTAAAAATTTTCAAATACTTTCTTTAACAGATGTCATCAGTTAAGTCTCTCTTAAAAAAATAAAGGCAGTATAACCAAGATTTACATCCCTTACATGCATACTCTGAGTGCTAACAATTTAAAAACCCTGAAAGACAGGGTATAACCTAGTATCGAGCGAGTCTTAAGAGAAAGAACAAACTAGAAAAATGAAGAAATACATCTCTTCTTTCATAAGATAATTCAGCAGTTTATTTCAGAGGTTCTGAAATTAGTTGTCTTTTTAAGTCAAGCATCCAGGATGAAGTCACAAAGTCTTCCCTCCTGGCACAAAGACAAACTGGGAGAAAGCAAACCAAAATGAACTTATGCCAACTTAAACAAGCAACTAGATGGTCAGTGGTCACCATGAAACAGGACCAATGAATTGTTTTCAAACAAAATGTAAAGAAGTTTCAGCAATCCTCTGATTAGAACCTATTCATAATACAAGAACAACTGAACCTGACTTTTAAGGATGAAAAACTTAAGAATCATCTTTTGAATCTTCCATAACGTCAAAAAGGACATAATACACAGTAAGTCCCACACCAGAAGTTTTAGGATTAATATCCAAAACCTCTGGCTCTTGGCCTGAGGGAAAAAAAACTGACCAAACCAAAGGGACATACAGCAGAAAATTTGTTTTGGATCTGATACTTAACCCTTTCAAACAGTTTACTGATAGAGAGTTCTGAAAAATTTCCTCCATATAATTACTGATATGGATGAAAAAATTTGGGTTCAAGAATGATAGCAGGCTCCCTATATAGGTATATTAAAAATATTGTTTCCAACAGCCACAAATACATGCATGGCCCTTTACAAGCAGAGCTGACATAAGCAGGGATCTGAAGAATGCACTAAACATTGTATCCACTAAAGAACGCATCCTAATAATATCAAAAGAATACCTGAACCTCGCATATTAATTCCTCCAAACTATAATATCCAGACAAATATCTGGGAAATAAATGAAGGCTAAGTGATAAGGTGAAATTCTAAAAAGGTGATTCAGCTTGCTCCATACATAGAAAATGGCATAGCAGATGATGCCTGAAAAGACTGTAACCCTAAAATATCTATAAAAAGAAGGCACTAACTAATGTAACTTGGGACCATGAAAACACAATGGGATGCTGATCAAATATAATGAAGTATAGGAATTCAGGCCAAGACTTACTGAACATATCATATCACAAACAAGACCACGAAATGCATCTGAGAAAGACTGAAGGGCGAGCCTCTGTGTAAGCCTAAACATCAGCTATGTTTGGATATCTATGGGTCAAGGTGGTCACTAAATAATCATTAAGTCCTGGTGAATGAGCATCCAACTGTCCCCACACACTTCAAGAAGCTGAGGGAAAGAAGTCCCTTGGATTACCCCAGTCTTCAAGGAGATATGATGGAATTTAACCCTCTGTGAGTACAAACTCTCTCAGATGCTCACAGAGCTCTGTCCTTAATTGAGACACAAATACAAATACACACACACACACACACACACACACACACACACACAAACACACACACACATATAAACACACACACACACACACACACACACACATAAACACATTATTATCAAACAACCCCAGGACCCCTTTTGTGGGGATCCTGTAGCTTTGAACCTTTACTCTATGCAGGAGCAAGGAATTATGAACTCCTTTGGAAAGAAAAAGTTCCACAAAGATACTACTAATTTTCATCTACTGATAATAATATAGCCTTGACAAAGGTGACTTCTTGCATGTGATGTAACGGTCAAGGCAGGTCAGGACGGGTGGTGTCGTTCAGTATAAACAATAACTGTCATACATAACATAGTGAGCCCCCTACCAATTACTTATAATAGGATCTTTATTCCATCCCCAGACAACTTTCAAGTCCATTTTATTTCTTTTTAACCACCTAGCTTAAATAAAAGTAAATAAATTTCTCTTCCGCAACCATATGGCACCTACC
>JAYMFT010095164.1:0-13914 GCA_038088735.1 Panulirus argus | reverse complement strand
TATATATATATATATATATATATATATATATATAGACAATTATACTTCATCGCCGTTTCCCGCGTTTGTGAGGTAACGCTAGGAACAGATGAAGAAAGGTCATATCCGCTCATATCCATTTTCTAATGGTCATGTGTAATGCACCGATACCACAGTTCTCTCCACAACCAGACCCCGCAGACCTTTCCACGGTTTTCCCCGTCATACCCTAGTTCAGCCCATTGACAGCACGTTGACCCCAGTATACAACATCGTTCCAGTTCACTCTATCTTGTGTACACTTTTATAAGCACAGTGAGACACGCATCCCTCATAAATGGAAAAATTCTATATATGTAGATTCTCATGGAGAGACAGTCATGGAAACACACGTTCACAGACTGCATTCTGGAGAATTCTTATATCACAAAGTGTCTGACCACACTAGAATCAAAGGGACTGATTACCATTATGACTAGATCTTATCTTTAAGTATAATAATATAAAACGAGAGCATCAGATATAATTCACCAACTGGAAGATGTAATCATGTAATAATTTGATTACGTGGGAAAATAGGACTTAAAAGGAAGAGAAAGAGAACCAGACTGAGAGAGACATGGTCGTGGAAACTAGACCCAGTTACACGTAGGATTTCAGTATGTACATAAACTGGGAAACAGTTCTTTAACCATTACAGGTTATCGTTATGGAAAACCCAGTTAAAGTTACAATAAAGGAATAGGAACATGGAGAACTTTCGATGTAATTATAGTGGGAAGGTTCAAATAAGAGGAATATGATGTAATGAGTCAAGAAGCAAAAGAAGTTGGTGATGTACAACTGAGGAGACACAGCCGACACTACAGCCAGCCAGCATGGGAAAAGTATGGTACAGGAGAGCAAGGAAAAGGTACAGCAGGATTAGACAGAAGGCAGAGAGAAACTTTTGAAGTAATATCTTGAACAAGGCAGGGGACAAACTTTTAAGAAAATTCATCGAAGGTAAATCATCTAAAGAGCAGCTAATGGCGATAAGTGATTCAGAGATGTTTGGAGAGGATGATGTAAAGATAAGCGAAGACCCGGAACGAAAAGTTCAAAAGGGTTTTTTACACTGGAAGACACAGCAGCCACGACGCCAGCGAGATAAAACGGGATGAGGTCCTGGAGAGCAATGTTATTTCTAGGATAGACATAAGCAAGATGCTGAAGGGCTCAAGGTCCAGATAAAGCTTGTCTGTACGTGCTCATGAGGTGTGCAGACACGGATGGCATGCGGCATAGTTATTGTTCATGATGTTGCTGAGGAAGGTAAAGTGCCAAGGAATGAGAAGAGGGATAAGTACCTGTATTTCAGAATGAATACAGGGAAGTTACGCTGAACTACAGACCAATCTCTGACAGATGGGGGTCTGTAAAAACGCTGAAAAAAGATCACAAAGAGAAGGGACGACTACTTCCAGAGGAGAAACTACCTAACCGAGAGACGTAACGGATTCAAGGAAAGAAGCTCTGGAGTAACGAACCTCTCAGAATTCAGTTAGAGAGTGAGCTCCATTCTACTTAAAGGAGAAGACTGTGAGGACTGAGTGTACCTGGACAGCAAGAAAGAATATGACGCTAAACCACACAGAAATTATCGAAATGGAAGGGAACAAAGACGCATATCAGAAGAGCCTTCTCGAAATGGACTGGCGTCCCTCACTACTGTAGTACTGCAAGGCTCCATCCTGGGACTACTGCTCTTCTTGATCTATGCAAATGTCTTGTTGGAAAGATTGGACTTATACATGAATGTCTGCCGATGATGCCAAGGTCTTGAAGAAAGTAAAGAGTTATGAGGATTGCATCAACTGACAAGAGGCACTGCAAAAACTCAGAAAGTGGTCAGATACATGCAACCCGAGTAAATGTAATGAGGATGGCAAACAGTGAAAGGAGGCCTCGATACCATCCAGTAGGATATAAGCTGCAGGAACCTGTGTGTGAGAGGGATTTGGGAGTTAATGTTTTACCTGTCCTCTCGCTTGAGCCCGACGTTACAACTGTAAAGGTGATAAATTATCTTTTGACACATGTTACAAATACATTCAAGCTCTTCACATCGGTATCATACTAACACAAGAATATGCTTTTCAAGTATGGTTACCGAACTTGATAGATCACAAAGAACGGACAGAGAAGGTCTAGAGAGGGGCAACGAAGATGGCGCCAGAATTAACAGAGCTGAGTAATAGCGAGAAGTTAAGAGGCCATCAATTTGTCCACTGTTGGAGGAGAGGAGATTAAAGGGTGACGATCACAATCTTTAAGTCGTTACACCAGTTTGATGTCAAGAGCGAATAATTCCTCGAAATCTACGAACAGAACAAAAAGGTGCCATTTGGAGTACACGAGTGGCGGATGATTGGAACAAATTACATAATGAAACTGTCAATGTTGACAGTATAACAGTTGTATCATCGTAGAGAAAGCTCAAGTGTTGCGGCTCCACGAGTGTACAACTCCCTCCCGGTACTGTTGCAAGTATGTCGGTAATTGCATCTAAGTAATCACAAACACACACACACACACACACACACACACACACACACACACACACACACAGGGTTCAGTAACATCTCATTTGTACATTTTCATCAGTCCTCCGCACAACACATACCGTCCTCAAACACTTCATTTCCAACACAATAACCATCTTCCCATCCATGTCTGTCTCAATGTCTATTCGCTCAAAACATATTGTATAACATCCTTCAATTTCTAATTCGGTTTACCCCTTCTCTGTATCCCCTCCTCCTCTGACACGTATGCCACCTTAGTCCTCCACCCCTCACTCATCCTCTCCATAACAACAAACTATCCTAATACTCCCTCTGCCTCCCAAATACACACTTTTACTGCCACACCTCTCTCTTTCCCTGTCATTCCTTACTCAATCAACCTTCCTCAGACTACACACTGTCCCCATACATTTGATTTCCATCCAACCACTCTCTTCTGCACTTTCTTATCTACTACGCCCCAACTCACAATAAGAACACCGTCGGGAATACAACGCCATCAAATAGTACCATCTTTGCCTCCACAAACAGCAACCTCTCCCTTCCTCAATGCACCGAGGACCTTATCCCTCTAACCTACCCTATATATATATATATATATATATATATATATATATATATATATATATATATATATATATATATGGAATGAGGTGTTGCCGGACTCCGCCTGCCAAGGTTACACCGCGAGTGAAAATTCGCCTTTGGCGAGGCTGTATCACTGGGAGTACAGTCTCGTTAAAGAACTTCTCACTTGAAAGGCGCCCACATTTCCCTGCTACTAGAGGCAACGCAGCCTTGGGCTGCAGGAGATTCTAGAAGTACTTCCTGGGTAACACCAGGACTCTTCCTCAGAAAGAGGCCCTAGGATAATAATAGACAGATATATGGGCATGCAAATCATCTTCGGTCCCTATCATACCGCATATCATGAGGCGCTCAACATATTCGTCCTCCTCACTCCCCATCCTTCGCCTGCAGTTCGTAAATACGTTTTTAGGCCACCCTCAATATCGCCACCTCCTGCCTCCCTTGTTCCCTAGCTGTAATTTGGCATTAAGTTTGATTCAATTTTTGCAGCTGTCAGCGGCGAGTTCATTATGCGTCCCATACTCAGCCTGTGAGCGGGAGGATTACGGAGGTCATAAAGGGTCCTTGTCACCACAACTGCATTAAATCCATCTGGTATCGTATAGGTCACTACAAAAACAGCCTAATCCAAACCAATGGGAACAATGGTACACTATATAGTAAACTCCTCCTTTGTATGTGTGAAATCTTAGTTTTTAACTGCAAAAATTAGATAAACTTTAATCTTTACTATGAAGACATATATATATCTGCCCGTATGTTATTTCTGAAACCTGAGAAATGCTATTAACATTTGGCACAAATGTGACCGTTAGCCACAAAACAAGTTTCTTCGCTTAAATTTTCCTGCAAGTTGGCCAGAGTGGAGGGATGCACACCACGATTCTCTCACCTCAAGATCTGGGCGCATTTATAAAAAAAGAAATACTCAACCAACATGGGAGACACGATTCTCAGGTTAGCCAACTAAAAGAACTTCTGGTTTTACACCTTTTATGTCCTATAACATTTCACTGTCTTGTTTTTTTAAGATTTAGGTAAATTTGGGATCTTAGGATCTCAAAAATATCTAAGATACTTTTACATCATGACTGAATTACAATTACGGCATTTCTAAACAAAGTAAGGAGCCTAGAAGGGTTACACTCCGTGGCTTCTCTTTTATAACGAATGTTACACTTCGCCGGTGGTATTCTAACGGTATTCTATGTATCGTAATGATACGTAATAAATTCACGAAATGTGCTTAAACAACACGTGTTGAATGTGGAAACAACTTTTTTCTTAACACTTTAAGGTCTTGACAACCACTGTTGTGGAGCAAGGCAGACCTGAATATCATTAAGGCTACAGCCAATAACAATATAAGTTTCAGCAGCTTGACCCGTGATATTACCGTTCCCTTGCGTGCATGCAATAACGGAGATCATTAACGTAACGTAATCACTACCACCATCTTCTCCTGACATCACGAACATTACCACTATCTTGACATCATCACCATCATCATCATCACGCTAATCACTCTGATAACCATCACCTTCACCGACATCCTCACAACCATCACCATCATCAGTACAGAACCGGCGACCTACGTGCTGGCCGCACGCTAGCCAGTAGCCAGCCGGGAGAGGCCAGATGAGGGAGGGGCGCTTCTCACCAACGCCCTTTCTACAATATGGGTCACTCAGGCAAATCTATATCTTGCTCTTAACGGCCTGCCCTTTAAATATCGCCAGAGCGACGAGTCTTGATGTAACCCGGCGAAGCTTCTCAACGCCGCTAGACGTATGTATACATAAAATCTTTGTTTAATGATGACTATAGTTGTACATTAGGGATGACTTAATCAATAACCACAAACAACTGAATCAGTGGGTCACATGACTCGACTGTTCGCGCAGAGTAACTTAACTGCGCTGAGACGATGTCATAACCCCCAGAAAATGCCTCTCTAGTCAAATTCGAACATTCTACTCTGAAAAATATCAAACAGATGTGCAACAGTTTCCAATAATAAGCGGAAAATATCACTAATTAATCCCTTTCATACAATGTCGAATATTCTCATTCAACTCCATGACCCAAAACACACGTCGACTTGAGGAAGTATGCCCCTTGAATACGATGGTACGACCTTCAGCACATGGGAGTAAATGGGTAAGACAAACAGGGGGCTCACCCATGTCTTCGTTATCTGTTTTAAGCTAAAAGCTAAAATATGTAAATGTATAACAGTACGACCCATAAGCATGATAACCTAACCTTTGATCTAACCGTTTAGATCTGGTCGAAGCTTACACAATCATAGCCACGGGTCGTACCGTCTATCTCAAGGGGATAAAAACTCCCCTTCTGTTCCATAGTGGCCGGACGCCTGCTTATGAAAACAGACAACGCACCGTCGGTAAGACAAGGGGCCCCTGCCAGGCACAGAGCGGGCGAATCGAAGACATTCATTAATTTGTCGTAAACCATACTCTAACTCCTGAGCTTATAATCCACATTTCTCTTCCCTAATATTAGACTTCTCTGAATGTACGTACAAAAGTAATGCATTCAAATATAGGAACCCCTTAGTGGAACGAGGAATCGTTTGTCGATACCAAAGCATGAATTACGATTTGCAAAGTATCCATTAAAAATGTCGCCGGTGTTCAACACAGCTCCAACTGAAGCGAGAAACTTTGCTCTTTGTGTACACGATGAGACAAATCTTATAGACTTTCGGTGTTTTCCGAAAGATAGGAAAGGTAAGTTAATCAATATAACACCTTGGTGTGAGCAGTAGGCATGAATAAACTCAGAGCTCACTTGACAGGTTATCAATTTACGAACAGCTGCTGTGAGGCAAATACTCTAACATTTGTCTATCCAAAACCCGGGGCACTACTTACAAAGAATGGAGAGAATTAAACTCATAAATCTAGGTGGTGTATACACCCCGAGGACAATGACACATCTGTTTCAAGTAAATCAATAAAAAGGTAAATCTTTTTCTTACCCTACGAATACCCACCTAAATTTCAAATCGACCAGTGACTGATTAATCGTCTTCACAGTTTGTGAGGGCGCATAACCAGTCAAGTGAGGTCTGGTTTCTTTGGTCAATAGCCACTGTTTATGATACATTAAGGAAGGTATAATATCAGCTGACTTGCACTTTAGTTTTTGGAAATCGGTGTCTCTGAATTAATGCAAGACTAACATAACTTGAGGCTTAAGTCTGATTAAACGTAGGTTCTGAGTTCTGCATGGTGTTATTATTACCTTACTTTATTACTTTATTTCTGTCGCTCGAGGCTCTGAAAAGCTTCGTTTTGGTGATTCGTCAATCCGCAGTTTCATAAAAGAACACAGCATCACAGCTGCGCAGCCATTACCAACTCAGAAACGGTAATCTGGCTGTAATGCGCTAACTCAGCTAACGAGAGCACTAAACAGCGTTATGTATCATTCAATCATCCTAACAAGGTGGCATTTTGTCATCCCCAACACAACTAAATCATCCAAACCTGGTAGCCTTTTGTCATCCCCCAATACATCTATAAGCCGGCAAAATTATAAGACGTTAAGTGATTATAGGGCTGCTTTTCCGACACCAATTATACCTATAGAAATATTATATTCACTGTTACTGCACAACATATGAAGACTTGGATCCTATCAGAGAGTAAATATTTCTAAAGTGCCAAACGTTACATAATCAAATTTCATCAATGATTTTTCGGCGTAACTCAGGGGCCATTCACGACACTGACAAAAAGCGATCAATCGCGTAAACGTTGTGAAGACATCATTATTTGATATACCTGTTACGTCACTCTTTCTAGGCTACTAAGCTATAAAACTATATCACTCCACCAGCTTACAAAACTATCCACTCATCTAGGCTATGAAATTACCAATCCTGAGGACAGTTAAAACATGGGGTCGCTGCTTTTGAAAACATTACCGTTTGATATCATTTTGGCCATTGTTATCGTGAGTTGTCTGTATGTGTCCCCACCCTCAAGGTTTGGACTCTTGGCACACGTTTGACTGCTACTTCCCAAAGTTCCTGTGTGACGACCGGTCACTGAAGGATTGGCTGTTACGAACGGCTAAGCTATAGAATTCTCTTCCTTCCTTTGTCTTTGCCTCTTTATATAATCTTTACCCCCTTACAAGTCATATCTACAAATACCTGCACAGCCCTGATTAATAAATTTCTACTTTTTTTTCTTTCACCCGAGATTGGGACAAGTTTTGCCCGTGCCATGTCGCTCACTATAAAAAAAAAAGTCACTAGTACTTGGTTTCTCATCCTTGGGATAGCGTGAATAAATTACCCTGGGGAAACATTAACGATTCTGTTTAAAAAAGGCCACCTTTAGTAAAATCTATTTATTTAGACGACCGACCACAAAACACACTACATTCGGAAACCATCGAATTTTTCCACAATTAAAATCATCATGACTTTAGTTGCCTGTTATGTTCAAAATTATTCCAGGTAACTTTATGTTTTAATCGAAGCTCTAATACCGCATGAGTTTCTCTTACGGGGTAGTATTTCAAATCAATTATATTTTTTCCTGCACTCCCTTCATAAGGCTGATCTTTGCCCGTCAGGCCTCTGCTTGTAACAACAATATTTATATGGCCCATGTTAACTTACCCTACAATATCTTATGGCCAATGACTTCGTCACAATGACATACATTTTCTTGTCTAGACTAATCCCTCCATATTGCAAATATCCCACGCATGGCTTTCGTATCATAATATACACTCTTACTGTTGTGTGTTTAGATATAACTGTTTATTTTTCTCGCGACCTTTTATATTATCACTATAAACAAACTCTTAGCATATTATCTTACCTATAACAAAGCTATCCTTCCGTGGATAATGGTTCGTCAGACAGTATAAACCCTCTCAGTACTGCACACACACACATATACACACATCTGTTGCATAACATCCTACGCTCTGTTCCAAAACCCTACGCAACAGTACCTCTTACACAGCGCAGGATTACCTCTTATGGCCTTAACTGTCACACAAAATACTATTACTTTCTTAAGCCATACTTTTTGCTCACAGCTAATATCTCTTCTATAAGATATGGTTCCAGATTATAGCCTACACTTTCTGATTGTAAGGGGCCAAGTTCCAATACCTGGGTGAACCTCGCTGGAAAAAAATAAATCCTAGATCCACCCTTGTCTGAATATATCGATCTGTTTTATACATACTCAACTCAACCTCCGTGACGCGCAAGAAATTAGAATCACAGTTTATCGATTTTTTCAAACTGTAAATGAGTCATACCAAAACATATATGACATTAACAACTTGGCACACCAGCTACTTAATATTAAAGCTAATAGATTTTTCGGAAGTAAATCCATCTAATACGGAAATTTAAACTTACTTTTGAAACGTTATCTCTGATGATGGTTTGGTCCGGTTTGCGTAACAATAGGCATTTTACTCGCACACTGAGTTAAGTTTAAACAGAATGCGTCGCCACATTTGTTATGTTCCATTGCAGCAATAAAACAAGAAAAGCGGAAAGCGTGCTGAGTGATAGCGTGATATATTTTTCTCTTCTTTATTTTCACTGTTTTATGTAAACCATGTGAATCATTGTTTGTTTAGATAAATCTTATTGTAATTAGATTATCATATTTTTAAAGACCTTGTCAACTGACGTGTAACTCGAGCAGATAATTATGATTATTACTCGTTATGATGGTACCTCAACTAAGTACATCATTCTATCCAAGTCAGTCCATCTTCAATAGGTGATCGCCATACATAGCAAGATTTCTTATCATAACCAAAACATCTGAATAACTGCATCGCAATTCCCGTTCTTATTTTAGCATAACAAATTGCATCGTATAGAATAGTGCATTTGTCGTTTAGTACAAAGCTAAAAGAATCAAATTTTTCTTGTTGTATCTATTACATCGTACTTATGGGCTTCATTTTCCAACCACACTATGCTGGAACAAAATAAATGCTTCCACCCACCAGGCGCCTCCATCTTAAGACCCTGAACCCAGATATGTTTTGTCAACGTTACTCTGGGTCCGTGGTGGTCAAACGTGCAGAGCTCATTCATAAAAATTGATTCTAGAAGCACAGATTAGCTGAGGCGCTGAAATTTTTAATGCACTGTGAAGATGTTTTCCTTAGTTATGAAGCAACTTGCGACCAAATCATGACCTTTTACGAGTTTTCATAAATTATCCTATATATATCAAATCGTTATAATAAGTAATGGTAGAAGCAGTAGCAGTAGTAGCAACTGCAATTAACATTCATCTACAACAGTGAGATAGTATCCTCTCATCATTCCTTCTACACTAGTAGTGGCTTCGTACGAGGGTGAGTTAACCTCGTTCCTGGATAGAGAATCCAGTGAGGCCGGCAGGTCCTCGCCATCCATGGAGTGGACTGCCATTGCCACCCTTGGGTCAGCCCGCGGACCAGCAGTGCTGACACAGTCATGCTAACTATGAACGCAAGAACGGAGGATAACATTTAAAATGAATTTATTTGCATGTGATCTCAGATTCTTGGAGATAACGAACTTGTGGGAATGAGATATCAACATGAAGCTATATGTTTATGTGCTGTGACGAACCCGCCAAAGGTCACTACAGCCATGAAGTCAGCTGAGAGTCATGATGCTGGTGAGATAAAGTAAAGAAAAACGAGAGAAGCAGCAGCGCGTGAGGCCAGCGCGTGCGCCTTCAGCTGCCGTTCTTCACAAGGGGATCACCGTCAGCCCAAGATGTTGGTAACTTGGCCACACGGGCAGCAGTGCTGACTGAGGTCGTCACTGACACCTGTGACTGAGGTCAAATTCCTCGCTGGCACCGAGACTGTCACCAGATACAGCTGACCACATCACGTTGGCAAAGAGACTGTCACCAAGTACAGCTGATTACTTCACGCTGGGCAGGAACACCCAAGTTCTGAACTCGGCTCACGTCTGCCACACTGTTAATGATCAGCAAGAAACATGATTATAAATGATAAGAAGATTTCATCATCATCAACGCAATAACAGGCATAACAAGACAAATATCTTTGTCAAAAAACCTGGTTATCTCAACAAAACTTCCGCTGTTCCCTTGGGATTGATTATATCAACATCCTCCACAACTAAAGCAGCACCAGGACATAAACGTCCTCCACAACTACTGCAACACCAGAACATCAACATCATCCACAACAACAGCAACACCAGAACATCAACATCCTCCAGAACTATAGCAATACCAGAACATCAACATCCTCCAAAACTACAGCAACACCAAAACATCAACATCCTCCTCAACAACAGCAACACCAGAACATCAACATCCTCCAAAACTATAGCATCACCAAAACATCAACATCCTCCACAACTACAGCAGCACCAGAACAAAAACATCCTCCACAACTACTGCAACACCAGATCATAAACATCCTCCACAACTACAGCAACACTAAAACATTAACATCCTCTACAACTAAAGCAACACCAGAACATCAACATCTTCCACAACTAATGCAACACCAGAACATCAACATCATCCACAACTACTGCAACACTAGAACATCAACATCCTCCACAACTACTGCAACACCAGAACATCAACATCCTCCACAGATACTACAACACCAGGACATCCACATCCTCCACAACTACAGCAACAACAGAACATCAACATCCTCCACAACTATTTCAACACCAAAACATCAACATCCTCCATAACTACAGCAACACCAGAACATCAACATCCTCTACAAGTACTGCAACACTAGAACATCAACAACCTCTACAACTACAGCAACACCAGAACATCAACATCCTCCACAACTAAAGCAACAACAGAACGTCAACATCCTCCACAACTATTGCAACACCAAAACATCAACATCCACAACTACAGCAACACTAGAACATCAACATACTCTACAAGTACTGCAACACCAGAACATCAACATCCTCCGCAACTACTGCAGCACCAGAACATCAACATCCTCCACAACTACAGCAACACCAGAACATCAACATCCTCTAAAAGTACTGCAACACCAGAACATCAACATCCTCCACAACTACTGCAACACCAGAACATTCACATTCTCTACATCTACAGCAACAACAGAACCTCAACATCCTCCACAATTAAAGCAACAGCAAAACATCAACATCCTCTATAATTAATGCAACACCAGAACATCAACATCCTACACAACAACTGCAACACCAGAATATCAACATCCTCTACAACTACTGCAACACCAGAACATCAACATCTTCCACAACTACAGCAACACCAGAACATCCACATCCTCCACAACAACAGCAACACCAGAACATCAACATCCTCCAAAACTACAGCAACACCAAAACATCAACATCCTCCACAACTAAAGCAACACCAGAACATCAACATCTTCTAGAACTACTGCAACACCAGAACATCAACATCCTCCAAAACTACAGCAACACCAAAACATCAACATCCTCTACAACTACAGCAACACCAGAACATCGACATCTTCCACAGCTATTACAACACCAAAACATCAACATCATCCACAACTACTGCAACACTAGAGCATCAACATCCTTCATAACTAATGCAACACCAGAACATCAACGTCCTCCAAAACTACGGCAACATCAAAACATCAACATCCTCTACAGCTACAGCAACACCAGAACATCGACATCTTCCACAGCTGTTACAACACCAAAACATCAACATCCTCTACAACTACAGTAACACCAGAACATCCACATCTTCCACAGCTATTACAACACCAAAACATCAACGTCATCCACAACTACTGCAACACTAGAACATCAACATCCTCCACAACTACAGCAACACCAGAACATCAACATTCTCCACAACTAATGCAACACCAAAACATCAACATCCTCCACAACTAAAGCAATACCAGAACACCAACATCTTCCACAACTTCTGCAACACCAGAACATCAACATCATCCACAACTGCTGCAACACCAGAACATCAACATCCTCCACAACTAATGCAACACCATTACATCAACATCCTCCACAGCTACTGCAACACCAGAACATCAACATCCTCCACAACTACAGCAACACCAGAACATCAACATCCTCCACAACTCCAGCAACACCAGAACATAAACATCCTCCACAACTACAGCAACACCAGAACATCAACATCCTCCACAACTACAGCAACGCCAGAACATCAACATCCTCCACAACTACAGCAACAACAGGAGGAGGAAAGGAATCACTCATTGCTGACTGACTATCAAACACGACCCCGACAAGACTGTCTGTCCCTTGGTGTCGGTCAGCACGTGACGGTGGACGAACGAGCCACCGAATACGACGTTGTTTCACCAGCCAACAGTGTCTGCAAACCCACGTGGCCGCAGTGTGGGACCAGCACGGGTCGTTATGTTATATAAGTATTGATGCACTTGAGGATGCCGTCAGCTATTGCTTTTCAAAGGTATCGTACGTTCCCGCTGCCAAGGCCACTGGTGAGTGGCACAGGTGCCAGTGGCGCCACGGGTCGAGGGCAGGAATGCCAGGTAAGAAAAAGAGGTGCCATATATAAGACGAGGAACTGGAAGGTTGCGGGGAGAGCGATAAAGGAGGGGCGGCGCGCGGGAGAGGGCGGGCCTCGGGCAGGGTGAGCTAATACGCAGACTGGGGCAGAAATGGGGCCAGGGCAGAGGAAGGGGTATTGGGAGGGAAGGGTGCGGGCCAGGCGTGGGGCTGGCGTGGGTTCAGGCGTGAGAACAGGCATGGAGCCAGGTGTGGAGATGAGACTTGGTGTCAGTGTGGGTCGAGGTTGTTGTGGGCGTGGGTCAAGGCGTGGTGGTGGAGTGATGAGGTTAGGTGTGGTAACGGGCGTGTGTCGAGTGTTGGGAGGGTGAGCGTGGGGACTGGCAGGGAGCCATAGGACCAGGCACCATCACAAGGGATGCAACGTGGAAGATGTCAAACGTGGTGGCGGTGGTGGCGGTGGAGGAGGAGGCCCAGGTCATGTGGAGGGCCGTCCCCAGCACAGCCCGCGCATGAAGGTTAAATGATCACGCTGTAAAAAGTGGAAGTCTGTTTTAAGGCTCTTATATGAGCAGCTCCCGGCCCGACACGCCCGCGATCCACTCGCCTTCGTTAACGCCTTGAAATAAAAACTTCAGCGCGGCGCGATACGCAAAAAGTCGCCCTTCCAGACGCTACAGTTTCCAGCCTGTCGTCGGCCACGCCGCGGGCCGCTTGCTGTCAGAGGGAACGCTCTGATTGGCCGCCCATCCTCCGGGAGAGGCTGCGGCCGCCCCGGTACCCGCTAAGTCTCACTGGGTATGTACTCTGCTAGACATAGAGCTGCCGTCTGCTGCAGCAGCCTGGCACTCTGACCGTCGGCTCAGTGCTCGTGGCCGACAGTAAAGTGAGGCGCGAATGTCAGTGGCCGGCGGTAATGAAGGTGGGGGAGTGTGGGTGTTGCGCGGCTCCCGTGTTACCCTGGAAGGTCGGGCTCCTCCTCCCCGGCCCACACCACCTCTCAGAAGGCCCCTCCCCCTCTCTCCCTCCCTCCTCCCCCCATCCCCACTCACTCACACACACACACACACACACACGCCAACTTTTACACAAGCCAAACTTGAGGGTTGTCTTCTGATATCGTCAACATTTTTCTTTTACAATAAGCTCTTCTTATTCTTCTAGTTTCGATCCTTCAAGCATCGTCGGCATAGTTTATATATA
>JAYMFT010095153.1:0-13915 GCA_038088735.1 Panulirus argus | reverse complement strand
TATATATATATATATATATATATATTGTGTGTGTATGTGTGTGTGCATGTCTTGCGCGTGATTCATGTTTAATGAGGTCACCACAGACGATGCTAAAGTCTAGAGATTCGGAGAATTTTCGCTCACTATATCAACCGCGAATGCCGTCACCTCCTTCCTGCTAATATTAACCCGAAGACATGAGTTTGTACGTAATCTTCTCAGAATGCATTTACCGGACTAAGTAATTCAATAAATAAAGGTCTGAAAACTAATGGGATAGCGAGGTCGGTTGGGCTTGATTAAAAAGGGGCGAAAGAATATGGACGCATCGCCAGCCAACTTTAAGTTCTGAGGTATTAGCGTTTATGGCAAACCCGATCATCGCATTCTTAGCGAAGGTGCTCATAGCCGGAGAGACAGGGAGCCAGTCAGCGCATTAGATGTTACGAAGAAACCGCTATAAACAAGCGATACTAAATGCATTAGGAACGGGAGGAAACAACGTAACAATGGTGAGATTATATGTGATGGTAGCGAGAAGCCTTCTTCTTTATGTCATGTTGTTAGGGGAGGAAAAAAATGAGACGGTTTTATGAGACGTGGTGATGTCGTCTCATCATGCCTATGAGGACCTCATTTACTCGTAAAAGAGTGTGTGTTTTACAAGCTAATCAGAGCTTATATGCAGTTAGCATCTTTTTTACGCACTGTGTTTTCGCATACGCTTCAAAAGATGAGTTATTTATTTCGGTAAGAGGAAGGTCTTGGTGCTGTTGAATGACGCAGGGAGGGAAGGAGGGAGGCAGGGAGGTTAGGGCCCAGTAAAGGTGTGCAGTGAGGGAGATCGGTTGCCAAGAAGGTCAGCGTTCAAGGGTGTCAGTACCTAGGAAGGTTAGTGCATTAGGACTGGCTTTGACCAGAAGAGGTCACTACCCAAAGAGTTCTTCTTTCTAGATAGGTCCAGGGAGCTCTGAGCTTGGGGAGGGCAGGGAGCACCTGTGCTCAAGGGAGGCAGGAAAGTCTGAACTCGGGGAGCTCTGTGCTCAAGGTAGTCAGGGAGTTCCGTACCCAGGGGAGGTCATGGAGCTCTGAGCCAAGGGAAGTGAGGTAGTTCATTAATCGGGAAGTCACTGGGGTTTTACTCTCAAGGGAGTCGGGGAGCTTTGTACCCAGGGTGATCAGGACCTAAATAGGGTGACATCCGCAGAGTTTGGTGCAGAAGAAATCTGTACCCAGGGAGATGAATTGTCCCGGATTGTCAAGAGCCAGGGAGAGTAATACCAAAACAACCTGGCAGTTAAGGGAAAATAGTACTTGGGGATCTCTCCAGTCGAGGATCACTCGTCTCAGGAAGCTTTGAATACAGATCCCAAGGGCGTCTGTGATAAAAGTAATGGCCCAGGAGGATTTAGAACCCAGGACGCAGTGTGGAGCTGGAGGCCAGAGCAATCCCTCATTCTACACTTAAGTGTTTCTTGGAACTGTTTCCGTCTCTGTTGCTGTGGGAGTCGTAAATGAATTCGCCTCGTGTAAAAGAAGTAAGATAGTAATATAGATGGTTTAGATTAGATAATCTTTAAGCAACTTGCTCCAGATGGTTTAGATTTAATCTTCCGGTGTATTATGAGGAGAGTCGGAACTTATTCCAAATGGTGCAGACTTCATCTTCACTCCTCTTGCATCACGTTTCTGGGCACGATAAGACCCTAAGGGGTGTGTAAGGCGAGAGGTGCGGGTGTGCGACTCGGGAGGGAGTTTGTGTCTCGGAAGCCCCGAAGAAATGTGGCTGCGGCCAGCGCCAAGCTCTCGATCTCGCTCTGCTTTAAAAATTTTCACATGGCTGGAGTGAGAGTGTGTGTGTGTGTGTGTGTGTGTGTGTGTACGAGAGCGAGGCTCCTGCCGCACCCAGTACATGGCGATAAACCTCGTTTATTTTTTTCGCTGTAATTCCCACTGCAATTAACTCACGGAAGATACTGCAATTAGTAGAGTTTTTATGAACATTACCTGTAATCCACTGCTTAATCAGACTTTTCGCCGCTATGTTTATGGCGTGGGTGGCCATGGCGAAAATGTTGTATTTTTCCCCTCCCCCAAAAAAAGGAAATTCTTTTATTCAGAATCTGAAGGCTCGGTTGGTGTGTTGGTTTCAAGTTTTATCTGGGATCTAAGCCTCTCGACTGCCAGGGTTATTAAGGCCGTCAGCGTCGTGTTCTAACCAGCGACAGGAAAATCCTGAACGCCTTCAGGTGTGGGAGAAAATTCAAAGACTATAAACACTGGCTATGGTGTATTCGATGGCGTGGTTCTCTGGTTGACATGAGACTGTCATTTTTCGCTTTCGTTAACTTAGTGTGTATTATTATTATTATTATTATTATTATTATTATTATTATTATTGTTATTATTATTATAATTATATTTTTCCCAGACTATGAAACGGCGTTTCATTTGCTCCCACATTCACTCTCCAGCTGTCATGTGTAATCCAAGGAAACCAGAGCCCCTTGTGTAGCACACTCAAGATCCACCGACCAAATGTCCAGGTTCAGTCCATTGGGAACACGTCGCTCCCCGTGTACCGCAAGGGCAACTTGTGGCCTTCGAATTATCCACAACACCAGAAGATGGTGTTAAAGATTTTACGGTTGGTGAACGTAGTTCAACGTTGACGGCCTCAGTGACCATGGTAGTTTGAGGGGCCTGAAGCCCAAACAACCACACTACCCAGTTATCCTTCCGAACTGCGAAATCCACATCAAACGAGAGTCTGGAGCGAGGCGCTTTATTTGGACTGAACGATGGACGGCCACAAATTCAAATGAAAAGATTCGCAAATTATAGACAAGTCGGACGGACGTGGATTTCGCTAGGCAGTCATTCACATGGCGATACGGAGGAAGGGAAATGAGTATGTGCAGAAGCCGCAATCGCGGGGACTGTATGCGCCTTGACCTCCCGTGCTCTTCCTGTGGGAATAAAGTGAGTAATGACAGTAGAATAGAGACTGTGGATGAATAGGTGGATGGATAGATTATAACGTTGATTCTGAAGACGTCAGCCTTGAGATTCCTGTGTGTTGTATTGGAGAGGAAGTGGAGACACACACACACACACACACTCTCTCTCTCTCTCTCTCTCTCTCTCTCTCTCTCTCTCTCTCTCTCTCTCACTGTCAGCCTCAAGTCTCCTTCTCTCTACTCTACCAGTCGCCCTCGACCTCCATCACCATACCTCCATCACCCGCCCTCCTTTCTCCCTCCTTTCCCTCTACACCATCGAGAAGGATACAAACTCCGAGGGCTAATCTGAGGGAGCCACTGGTCTATAGTTAGGTCGGCTCTCTCTCCCCTTGCTTCCTGAGTCGCCAACTATCTCCCCAAGTTTACTGGCTAACGAGGCCATTCAGTCTCCTCCGAACTGTAATTGACAGGGATGGTGTTTCCTCGCTCAGACTGTAATAGGGTAGTTGGGTTGTTTATTCCTTTAGATTGTTGTGGGGAAGAGGTTTTGCTTTTTACTGCTGCTTACTTGAGGATTGGCCCCTTGAGCACGATGGTACGACCCGTGAGTACGCAAGAACATGCTCAAGAGTCGTGCCGTCGTGCTCTCAAGGGTCGTACCGTCGTGCTCGAGAGCTCAAGAGTTTTTCTCATTATTCAAGAATATATACATATTTTCATCTTTCACCATTGCTTTTTATGTTACACACACGCACACCTCTTTCTTTAATGGTCATCAATACTGAGACTCTAATGTATTTCAAAGACATTTTGCATTTTGTTTACGAGGAATCTTCCTGTGTACACGGTCTGAAAATTTGTCCTTCCTCGTCTCTTATTTCCTGTGCGAAAGTCTGTGTTGTTTTACGTGGAAATTTTCTCTCCACGACTCTCTCTCTCTCTCTCTCTCTCTCTCTCTGTGAAATAATCGTGTTTCATTTGTCAGGTTTAAATGCGAGCGGGGATCATGTGGGATATGCTTGTGATGCAAGGATGTATTTGCCCTCACACTATATAACCCGCGCTCCATCTGCCAAATGTTATCCCGGGCTTAGTTTACGAGATGCTGAGCTCAGCTGGCACGGTGGCTGCGAGGTGCAAGGGGTGGGGGTTTGGGGGGGGGTAACGTAGCATAGCTAGCTTGCTGGGTGGCCGCTAGGTGCCAGGTTTATCATAGCCTGCTTGCTCGAGGCTGACTCATAGCTTCAAGGGCGTTACGTCTTCCTTGCTTGTTGACTTGATTCATTTCCTATTTCCAACTTCATAATCAACATGGGATCTAAGACTGGTGTTACCTACCAAACACACGTAACAAAGGACCCAAGACTGCCACTACTTTCCCTACCTCAGTGTAATATCCACGTCTGTTGGCTGTGAGTACAGCGAGAACTGAATCCATCGGAGTGGTTCTTGTTCCTATTCGAAGGCATTTAGAGCGCCTTTCCTACTCTGGCCTTGGGGAGATTACATTATTATCTAGGAAGCAGTGACTGCCGCCTGTGGTGAACTTGTAAGGACTTTGTATACATACACCATGACATTTGTGTGTGTATGTGTAAGAGGGTTAAGGGAGCTTGTGTAGAAGAAATGCAGTGGGAAGAGGCATTAAGAGGTGTAGAAGAGATTAGATTATTATGAAGAGGCTGTTGTCTGGATTCGAGTAGTATGTGTGTGTGTGTGTGTGTGTGTGTGTGTTAAAGTAATCATGATGTATATGTAAGTGGTTGAGGGTTCGTGCAGAAAGAGATTGTAAGCTGAGTGTTTGCGAGGTTGAGAAGAGAGAGAGAGATAGAGAAAGAGAGAGAGTATTGGTATTGGTAAGAGGGATGTGTGTTGGAGTGGAAAAGACTTTCACAGGGAAAGATCTTGAATAGTCCATTATCAAGGACGATATTGTAGACAGATTCGTTTTCATCCGCGTGTCGATTACATCTAAATTGTGTTTAGATTACATTTAGATCATATTTAGATTACATTTAGATTTAGATTATATTGAGGTTACATTAGATTACATTTTGACTATATATATATATATATATATATATATATATATATATATATATATATATATATATATATATATTGTACATTATGCTTGTGGTCGGAATATTATCTAGATCTTCATTTTTAATATCTTAAGTGAAGAACGTTGACAGAATTTTCTTAGAGTTATGTTCCCCTTTTTACTGCCTTTGCTTGACAACCACTGAAAACTGAGCCCCGAGCACTTTGCATCTTCTCCTCAAAGGAGAAGTAGTTGATCATTACATCTGAAAGGTAATTCAGAGCTCGTTTCACGGTCGTGATCCGCTGTCTTGAATATTCACTGGCTTTAAGCCAAGAGGATTGACATCTTAAGTACCTGGTGTTCCTCCTGTGCAGATCAGTCTTGTCTGACATTCCAGCCGAAAGAAAAAAAACGAAACGACCTTCTCAAAGTTTGTAAATGTTTCGCTACTCCGGACTGACATGTGATACTGTGTGTTTGTGTAATTACTTTTTTGTAATTGCCTGATCGTTCTGTACGGGGAGGGAGTTCTACACTGGTGTGGGCCCCCGTCTTCTGGACATTCTCTACCATCACCCAACTTAAAGTTAAGTGTGCTGTCTGCATTAACCTTGTCTTTAGTCACTCTGACCCATTGATCCACCACTCGTATACTTTATAAGTACTTCTCTAAATCTTTTATTTTTTTTTCTTATAAGTTTCTTGCTTAATTCCATGTTATGGTATCAGGTTGTCTGTCTTCCCTAACGTGTCTCGACGGACTGCTCTTTGCTGACATTATCAGACTGGTTCAGGAGTTAAAGTTTGCTGTCATGTGATTCCATCTTCTCCTCCTCATTCATGCTGGATAAATCTGAAGCTGCCAGCCTCTCTTCCCCTGTCACTCAGCTCTCTTTAAACTTGGGTTCCCTCGTTGTTGCGCTCCTCTGGACCTTCTCTCTTACCTCTGTGTGCTTTTCGTAAGTGCATTGTGACCAAAGTTGAGAAGCATATGTTAGTTTTGGTCCAGTGTAGGATGTGTGTGTGTGTGTGGTCACACTGAAGACAGAAAGCAGAACTGAGCCAGGTACATCTTCCTCGTTTTACTGTATCTATGTCTGTCATCATAATTCCCACTCCCAGTTCCTAGTTCCCGAAATCAGACACACACACACACACACACACACACACACACACACACGTCCTTAACCCACACCCTGGGTGTTAAAGTGAAACATAGCCTTCCACACTTATAAAGCACTTTTGATCACTTTTTTTTATCCACTTTGCTCACTTAAGGAGATTAGTCAAGGGAGACCCACGTGTCCAGTCGTGCCCCTTCCACACAAACAATGTTCTCCATTGCTTCCGTTCCCCAATCAATCCTCTGGCCTTTTCATCGACAATATTCCTATCCTCAACCAGTCCTCTCACTACGTCTGTCCATCTCTACCCCGGCCTGTCTATCCACCTTGTGCTTCGCTGCTGTGTGCATCCTCTCGGCCGTCCTGTCACCTGCCATACCTCATACACGGATTTCTGTAACACTTTCCATCAGCCTTTTCCTGTAGTGATTTCTCGGCGTCGCTTTTCGTTGTCTCGCCTTCACTTTTCCCCTCTCTCTCCGTCCGTCTAGTTCCAGTTGTATTCCGCAAGGTACCCACGTCTGCTTCTCTTATTTCATCACCAGTCCTGAGCTATATTAAAGTTGGGTTTCACAGCCATACGTCATTCATGAGACAAAGTTCTCCTCCGTACAAGCGTCTTGCACATTCTCTATTTATATTATCGCCAATCACGAGAGCTTTCACAGCGGCCCCAACTTTTCTCTCTTGTATGACCCTCATTTAAACTTCCTGCTTTCCCTCTACCAAACTTAATACACCCTACTCTTAAATCTTTGACCGCGTCCACAACCCCAATTTCTTCATCTGTCTCTCTATAGTTTCATTCCCTTTTAGCGTCCTCTTCCTACATTGACCCCCAGAGCGACTCGACTACCTTCTAACGAGCTCTTCCTCGTATTTAGCTAACGTCACGGCGTCATCTGCCTACAGCAACTGTGGCCCGAAGTATCACGCCACTGTCAGCCCCAACCTCTTAGAGCATCTCTTCTGGAACGCCATTCACAAAATTTCTCTCAGTTATCACGAAAGAAACCTAGAAATCCCCCTCCACCCCCACCCCCAGTACTGTATGTAAACAAGTTGTTTACACATGAGACCACTGCATTGTAGGAGTGTATCGTATCATCACTACGAAGACGTCATAAGTCAGCCATTAAGACCAGGTAACTATTTCCTCGATGTATTTTAAACTTCGGTGTTTGGAGAGTCGGTGACATCATTAAATTTTACTTCAAGGTGTCAGGCGTACATATGTTAATGCTGGCAGAATTCTTGCCCGACGCCACGAGCTGTACCGATCTGACCTTTTCCATCGCGTTGGAAGGTGTTGGAATTATTCAGAGTCTTTTGTAAACCCGGGTCTGCGTTAAGTTAAGTAGCCCTGAGGGCTTTGAGGTCTGGGTGGTGGCGAGTCGCCCTGAGGTGAGGGGATTTCAGGTCTGGGTGGTGTGTGTTAGCTGACCCTGAGGCTTTCAGGGTTGCGACAACAACTTTGCTTACAAACTTGGCTAGTAAGTTGAGGGCGATGCTTAGGGGTTTTAACCTCTTGAGCAAGGTGGCGCGACCCTTGAGCACGACGGTACGACCCTTGAGTACGACGGTACGACCCTGGAGCACGACTGAACTACCCTTAAGCACGACGGTACGACCATTGAGCACGACTGAATTACCCTTGAGAGCACGACGGTACGACCCTTGAGCACGACTGAACTACCCTTAAGCACAACGGTACGACCCTTGAGCACGACGGTACGACCCTTGAACTCGATAGTAGACATCGCTGAGGTATTTGTCTATCCTTTATTTGAAGTAATTGATACAGTCCCTGCTGTGGGAACACCTGGTGGTAATTCATTCCAGTGTTGCACTGCAATTTAGTCGCGTGAACTTTTGCCCAACGTAGCTATTACATCTCTCCTCCTGTCTGATTTCACATCTTGATTTCTCTTAGTCGCCGAATCTCTCGTTTTCGGGTATTATGTTGCCGAAATCATTTGGAGTTTTTGAAAACTTCTGTTACATCTCTTTTCGAAGTTTGCGTTTTGTTTTCAGAGGGAATGATTCTACGTCAGATAATTCTACGTCGGATTGCGTTGCTATGCATTTACCTACGTTGAGATCAAGGTGCCGTGTGTCTCAGTTACTCTTGTCAGTTTAAACTGGATCGTTTGGAATCGTTGGACAGTCTTCCTTTGACTGGGCAATTTCCTAATTTCTGTGTCATTATTTCTACGAGATTAAGGCTCGGATTCGACCCTGATTTAGAGGCCCCCTTCAGACGTCCGTAGCTTCCCTCCACGTGCCCCTGTGGCCTCCCTCCACGTGCCCTTATCTTCCCTCCACGTAGCAGGAGAGATCTCCCCCCCCCTTGCATCTTTATCACCTCCCCCTCCCTCCCCCCCCTTGTCTCCCAATCTTCTAGGTGATTTAATAGAGAAGTTGTGAGCAGCTTAACGCTATAGACTAGCGTGTGATACAGCTTCCCCCCGGCGCGTGTGGGGGGGGGGGAGGGGGAGGGGAAAGCCCTCCCGAAACTTTCCCGTGTGTCTTAACATACCTTACGACCAGGAGGGGGGGTGGGGAGGGGGCGGGCAAAAGTTAGATACTCGCCATTTTACGAGCCGTGTCGGATCTCTGCTTTATTTGACGAGGGAGACTCTCTCTCTCTCTCTCTCTCTCTCTCTCTCTCTCTCCGGCCTGTGGCTTACTGGGACGAGGATTGTTCCCTGGGCTGGGGGTCACTCCCGGTATGGGCCAGGCCGGTGTTCCACGGGGTCACTTGTAATATAAGGCATGTAATTTCGCCTTAAGTCATTTGTGATTCGGGCTTGAGTACTGTTTTAGAATTATGTATCCACATTTATACGTAAGAATTCGTGTATATATATATATATATATATATATATATATATATATATATATATATATATATATATATGACAGCCGGAGAATGGATGTAAGTGAATGCGGCCTTTATTCGTCTATTCCTAAGCGCTACCTCGCTGACGCGGGAAACAGTGATCAGGTGTGTTTTTGTATAATGAGGAAGATGTTGACGTTACAGATAAAGACGTCATTTGATCGGTGGTAAGGAAACACTCGTATCTTAACCCTTTCTCGCCTGTCTGTATCAAAGCTTGTGCCTGCAATACATAAACACATTTTGAAATACGTATGACAATACATTTCTTGTATTATCAAGGTCTACTCTCCTTTCAGAAGGCTTATTCCAATTAGAATTGTTAGTTTAGCATGTAAATTAGTTTATGATTCTAGGTCAGAATAGACTCTACGGTTTTCGGTACACAGTCTCGGGTAAATCCGTAAAGCTCTGAATAAACCATTAAACCCCCGTTTGGTACAAGAAAAAAAATCTGGCCATATCTTTCCTGGAAAGAAATTAACAAGGATCTCCTCTTTCCCGTCTCCCCTTCCCTCCCCAGGCCCTCCTCTCTCCCCATTTTCACCCCCCCCCCGTCTCCCCTTTATCTCCCCAGGAACATAATAATTCATGAGAGAATCCACGGACCATCTACGGGGAGGCGAGCCAGACGAAAGTTTTGCTATTAAGGCCAGAGTGGGTCGGGTGCCGTACGGCGCTGCTTTTCTTTGGGAGGGGGGAGGAGGGGGGGCAATCCAGCTCCTGCCTTATCTGCAAGGCCCCGACTGATACCTTATCTTTGAAAGAGCCAGCCGGTAACTTATCTACGAGCAAACTTTATCTTGTGTGTAAGGGCATTTGATATCAGTGAGGCCAGCTTGTATCGTATTTTACGAGAAGAGTCTTATCTATAAGGGCAGTTGATATCTTAAAAAGCAGCCGCTATCTTGTCTACGAGAAGCCCCTGTCTTGTCTCTAAGGGCCGTTGATGTCAGGAAGGATAGTTGATATCAGTAAGGGCAGCTGGTATCGTATCTGCGAGCGACCTCTACCTTATTTATAAGGGCAGCTCGTATCTATCAGGATACCTGCTATCTGGTCTCTGAGTAGCGTCTGTCTTGTCTATAAGGTCAAGTGATATCTATAAAGGAAGTTGCTAACTTGTCTCTGAGCATGCTTTGTCTTGTCTGTAAAGGCCTTTGATATCCTACAACAGCTGCTATCTTATCAATAACGATAGCCGCTATCTTATCTGTAAGACCAGCTGTTATCTGTAAGACCAGCTGTTATCTGTAAGACCAGCTGTTATCTATAAAGGTCCAACTTGTGTTGTGGGAAGGGAGGGGGGAATGGAATAAGACCCCCTGTTCATATCCTCGTTTGGCCGCTTTAACGACCCGTCTGCCAAGGAAGAAATTGCTGGTTTATGTGGTATTATTCTTCCTTCATCCGCGGTTTATTATCATTTCTTTTCTGCCGACTTTATCGCCATGATGATGTTGGATTATATATATATATATATATATATATATATATATATATATATATATATATATATATATATATGTATAGTATGTATGTATAAAACCAGTGGGAAAGATGTACTGGTGTAGTTTATTTGTGGTTTATATAGTTTAAAGCCTTCGTTATATGTAACAAGATATAGTTTTTTATATATTGTTGATCTGCTGGTTATAGGCCCATATAGGCAGACATTGATTACTTTATACGATCTGGGCGCTAAATACAGTACTGTATTGTGGTATTGAGAGATTAATGTGCATTTTGGTTTATATAGAAACTATATAAACATAAGATTGGCCGTGATTTTTAAGATCCTTATTTATTATTACTTTCATTTTTAATCTACCATCAGTCAGTAATGTTATGTGGCACCTTTACTGACATTTTCTTAATATATTTTCATGAGTTATTATCTAGGTGTTATCTCTTACCCTAAATGAGATAAAGGTATTCGATACATTACTGATAAGGAGATATTAGGAGGCCGACCCGATGTTCAGGAAAGAGACTGAAAAATTCAAACCTTTTGCCTAAATAAGCATCAGATTTATGGGAATGAAGTATTGGCACAACTCCAGGGATGATTCCTTTACGATATTCTGTATCACAAGTTTTTCTCTTAGTTTTTAAGGAAACTTTGGAATTAACATTGAAAAGAAAAATCTCTTTGGCTATTCATATCGACGTTACGGGAATTCTGATGTTTGGACGGACGGGGAAGTAGTAGTCGTGAAAGATAACGGATAAAGTGGAAATATTGCTTTAAAGAGAGTTCCTATTTCAGGAGGTAGAAAACGGCAAGAGGCGCCTTTCGGAAATTTATCCGCTGGCGCTTCGTCGGAGTGAGTTACCTGCTTTTCAAAAAAGGTCGGTTAGGAATATTTCCCCGAAGAACCGGACGTGGTGACCTCTGGCGTCCTCGACACCCGCTCTCGGGCCAGATTTCATTAAAGTTGTCCCAGGGCATTTTTAGTGGGGAGAACCGAGTGTCCTTCCCCCGGAGGGTTGGAAGGTCAAGAAGTAGGACGTCAGTGGTCACAGATACCCTTTCTGGGCATGGTTGGGTCAGTAGGGTCCCGCTGGAGCGACTAGACAGGCCATCGTGGAATATTGGTATTGAAGGTTCTTTCGCGAGACGACTGCGTGGGGCCTACGGCAGAGAAGAAAAACACGAAAAGGTAGCAGTAGACATCACCAGACAGATGGTATCAGAGTGTTGTTGTTCAGTCACATAATGCTAAAAGCAGGCTATAGGATCCGCCTGTTGGATTCTCTTGTATCCACGAACGTCGGGTACTGAAAGCATTAGAGGGGGTGAGAGGGGGAAAAGACGTGACGTGACGGACTGTAAAAGTACAGCAACGCACGCTTGATGCGGCTCTTCGCCGTAACAGCGGACCGGGGCGTGGAAACGTGCAGCAGAGGGCGGCTGTCAAGACACAGTTATGCAGATTTAGAGTGTTTTGTCAGGGAGACGGCCCAGCCGGTCAGCGACATTGACATTCGCGAATTATGTCGGCTAATTGGCCGAATATTTGTCCGTGGTCGAGGCCTGGGGGACAGTCTTGAAGGCGCTGATGGCGGAAAACTGATCTGTGTCCTCTTGGGTCGTAAGGCTTCCACACCTATAGTTAGGGAATCACGCGATCGCTCTTAAGGTCCGCGTCAGAGGCTGGCGTCTTCGTCCTACTACACCCGGCTCCTGAAGTCATCAACCCTTCCAATGGTCTGTAGAGTCGCGGCGACGACTCGCGGGTGACGCACGGCATCGATCGAGAGATGGAGACTTTGCTTGGAGACGGGGGGTGAGGAGACGGACCGGGGCTGAACACTATGGGGCTCGATCATGTTCCTTGATGGTCCGTTGAATTCAGGGGTTTGGGAATACAGGAAGGCTTCAGGCCCAGAGAGGAGGGTAGGAAGAGGCCTTAGGTCTTAGAGGATAGGGTAAGGCTCGGAGGATCCTTTTTTGAAGTGTCTGAACCTCCTAAATTTTCAGCCTAAAGGGTTTTAAGGGAGTTGTAATTCAGGTTTATCGTCAAGGTATGCAAGATGAAGCCTGCGGGTGATCAATTTGCATATGATTTTGGGTGAGAGCCATTCAGTCGTTGGTTAATTAATATCAACAATGACCTGCCGAATTAATCAGAGGTTAGTACATTTGAGGACCGTAATTGGAGGGATACTTAGGAAGGTCTCTAGTGCTTAATGGGAACTGATAGATGCTCCCTGTGGATAGGTTTGGTGAGAGGGAGGGAGAGGATTTGAGTTGGATTGTAGGACAGATAGAGGGAGTGGAGTGGAGTGGATAGGGGGTATAGATGGAGAGGGAATGGGGGGGGGGATGGAGCATCACAGAGGGAAGAGGGTCGACGACACCCAGATGATTCCCCTCTTAATCTCGAGTTGATTACAAGATGGATAATTACAAGATGGGTCTCTCGACACGTGCTTTGAGCTGAATCCTGTCGGTATTTTGTAGTGGTGGTGGTGTTGTAATTATTATTATTATTATTATTATTTTTTTTAATATTATTATTATTATCAATTTACTATTATTATTGTTTTTATTACTATCATTATTATCATTAGTAGTAGTGGTATTAGTAGTGGTATGAAAACAAAACGAATGTACAAGTCTTGACAATAATCCTGCGGTAAACACTACGCGCTATCCCTGCCCTTTGGCAAAAGTTCGTCTGAGTTACAAAAGAGAAAAAAGTCATTCTTTTCTCTGGTGAGTGTTGGAAGTGTAAGCCATCCGCCATACTTCCCGTGATCAGAAACGTTGATAATGACTTCAGTCATCTATCCTCGATCCTCCGTTACCATGACATATAACGGTAACACACACACATACACACACACACACACACACACACACACGTGTTCATAAAATCCCTCACTGGAATGCTCAAAAAATCTCCAGAAGTCAAAAACTCCCACCCGGCCTCTCGACTCTGTGGAGTACAGGAGTAGTGGAGTAGGAGGAGGGGGGCGCCGCTACCACTTCCACCTTCCCTTCCCCCACCCAACTACTCCACAGACACCCCACGAGTTCACAAGGGGGGGGAGAAAAAAATTTAAGGCCAGTTCCAGAAGTTGAGCGAGGTAATTGGCTATTTCACTTTCAGATTACAGTCCCTGAAGGTCCCGGACACGTTGATAACGTATTGCTTGGGGGTGGGGGGGGGGATGAGGCGCCACAGTACGTTGGGGGCCGGGTCACGGACGGACTCTGGGGGGCGGGGGGGGGGGAGGAGAAAGATACCAGGCTTCCATGGGTAAATCTGGGCCGTTGTGAGAGGCAGGAATGGGTCATGACGGGCGTTGGAAGACTCATTAAGACGGAGGGTCGTCTTATCTGACACTACCGGAGGGTCGTCTTATCTGACAACTACACCTCTCTCTC
>JAYMFT010095142.1:0-13915 GCA_038088735.1 Panulirus argus | reverse complement strand
TATATATATACTTTCTAATTGATAAGGCCGCTCTTTTTTGGCAACAAGTTTTCCTCTAATTCATCTTTGGTTGATTCAGATTCTAATCCTTCTCCACCATTTCCCACTAATCTATGCCATTTCGTATTTTCTCCTTGCACATGGTTTCCAGGTACTATCCTAAAACCAGGTTTACAAGGCGAATGTCTTGGATGGTATACCTGCTTGGGTTCTAAGGAAGTGTGCCTCTAAGTTATCTAAAATCACAGAATTTTTCAATCGCTTGGAAGCACGCTTTCATGCAGCCCATACCCAAGAGAGAGAACCACTCTAACCCCTCCGTCTATCATCCTATTGCTCTCACTATTGCTATCTCCACGATCTCTGAGTTTCTCCCAGACTCTCACTTTCTCAAACACGTGGAGTCCAATTTCTTTCTTTCAGATCACCACTATGGAATTCGCAGTGCTACGTCTACTGGTGATCTCTTCATGTGACTCACCTCTAGTTTTCTCTCTCAAGGATTTTGATGAAACTTTTGTCCTGACTCTCGACATCTCTAAAGTATTTGACAGGATATGGCACAAGTCTTTGCTTTCTAAACTATCGTCTTTTGGTTTCGCTAGTTCCTTCTGTTCTCTAATGCATAGATTCCTCTCTGGTCGTTCCATCGCAGTCGTCGTCGATGGAGCGACTTCTCCCTTTAGTCCTGTTCTATCAAGAGTGGTGTTCCTCAGGGTTTTGTCGTATTACCTACTTTTTTTCTTCTCTCAGTAAAAGATCTTCTGCTTCTAACGCTATTCATTCTCGTACTAATGATTTCATTTGCATACCTCGACTCGGTTTTCCTCTCCTCCTTCCTGTAATACTCGTTCTCCTTTTTGTACTGATCATATTTCTTCTCTCTCTCTCTCTGCGGACCTGTACAGCATTTCGTAATAGAGAAGTATTAACCTTGTAAAATGTAATTGTTCTAAGACGCAGTAATTCCCTATTAGATTTTCTGAGAATTCTTTTTTCGTCTCTATTCCATTTCAAAACATAACAGATTAACCATATAATAACGTTGACATGCTGGGCGTAACCACGTTCTCTACTCTATTTTGTAAATCCCACGTAATCAACTTTTACAAAGTCAGCTTCACAAAAGCTGGGAGTGTTGCATAGATGCCGTGATCACTTTTTCTGTGAGCAGCTATTTCATATCTACTGGTATTTTCTTCGCACAAGCATGGAATGCTACACTCACATCTGATGTGGCTTATCCTCCACGTCTCTAGTTGCTGGAGTTGGAGCAAAAACCTTCCGTTTCATTAATTCTCCTGGCATCACCTCTCTTCACTGTTTCCTTTCCGTACGCCGCAATCTTACCCCCCCCCCCCTCTCTCTCTGTTCTAACGGTTTCATCTTTACCATTTTTCACGTGAGCTGTCTCCATGTGTCTCCTGCTTCAAGGCTTGAACTTTTGGTACTCGTTTGGCTACTGCTTCCGACAGTTTCTGTGTGGAGGCCAGCTATTCGAGGACTGGCTGTTATGATGCCTCCTTCTTCCCTCGAACAGTTAAGCTGTAGAATTCTCTTCCTTCTCGTGTCCTCCTTCATATAACCTTCACTCCTTTAATAATCAGGTCTAGAAACACTTACAGAGCTCGAATTAATTTCATTTTTTTCCCCTCTAAGTTTTGCTCATGCATGTCCATCAGTGTGTATGTGTGTATGTTCTTAAGTGTATAAATATTCCTAACTGTATATTTGCATATCCGTGCATGTATGCTTAAGTCTATTTAAGCGTTTTTGGTTGCCTATATGTGTGACTTTGGATATGTGTTTGTAAGTATGTTTAGTAATATTATATTGTCCGTTGTGAGACTCTAGTGTGCTTTCAGCTGTTGGTAGGAGTGTGGCTACTGTCGTGCCTTATCCTGACCAATACCTACCGTTCCTCTCTGATGTCTCACCTCATCGTTCAGAAAAAGATGCCTGCAGTCAACAGCTTCCAGGACATGCTGGACCGTGAAGGCTGGGGCTGGGGTACAAGCTTTGCTAATGATTCCACCGCGTTATTTTTCAAATATCACCCAGATCCTGATATGCAGAGAATTCGTGAAAATATTCAGGCAAGTTGCAATATAATAATCAATACATGTCGAGGATTAGAACACAGAGATTATTCAAGATAAAATCATCAGCATTGTTCATTTGACACTTTTTACTTCTTCAGCTTATCATCTTTCTTCTCTGTAATTATTCCATAGCAACGATCTTTTCACTGTGTTCAAAACTGTACCAATTACCCTGACATAGGCAATGTTTGGATTATATCTTTTTCCACTGAGACAATTGTTCAAGATATTTCTTCATCTTTTTTAAAAATATCTTAACATGCTGAATTTTGAATTTAGTTCTCTTTCAGTGGTCCATTTACCTTAAAATCCCGGTAACGTCGTAAATTACCTTCAATCACTTTCATTAGCATATTACAATGCCGTTTATAATTACTTGTAGATGGGAATCTTTTGTGCCTACTTCACAACATTACGTTCTGATGAACTGAGAAAATCAATTCTGATATTGTAACCGAGGTCATCTTCTTACCATTGTCAAGCGAGACATCTGACCTCCGCAAGTAAATTGACTTGCCACAACTCGTCAGATATTTAGTATATTTCGGCGTGAAATGCCAGAACATGCAAAATGAATAACCACCAAATCATTCTCATTGCATGCTTAATAAGACCACATTGTAATAGTATTGGCTCATGACGAAATTTACGTTCATTATCAAGGCGACTTAGTTACGATACTGCATTTAAAACCAAAGAGATATTAGTAGCACCTAGTTTCTGGATGTAAATGCAAAGACTCACCACATTAAGTATACACATTTTCTCAAAATCTTTATATTACATATCAGTTATGTCTACAAAGAAAATAGAAAGAAACTTAGATTGTACTAAATGTAGCCTAAGAGTATGGTGGCTAATATTTGGCTCTTTCCAATAAGCGAGAGTTATCGTTCTCCATTCTAGAACCGTTCGTAGAGTTAACGGTGCTCAGAAGCCATCAACAGAGTCTATGTTATCATCAGAGGTCACTCACACACAAAATTCGACAACGAAGTGGTGAACTACTCATTACTAAATGTACCGCTGAACGTAAAGTGTCGCCGATCGTCTTACCATAAATCTGATTTGCTGGGAAATACGCACCTCATCCTTGCAGCCCGTGCATATGTGCTCTTGTTCCACATTTACTTATTTCGCGTAGCACCGGGATATCAGTGCGCACAGCAAAAGGAATTGCTAACATCTTACAACACAGTTGATGAAAGGGATCACAGGTCTGAAATTTAGCATTCTCCCAAACGCCTGCCATCTGTTATCGTCTCTGGTATTACCATGTTACTGCTGCCACTTTTACACATCATCTCACCAATATCAACGGCTTCGATCACGTACAATGGTCTTAATAACAAGCAGGCTATTGGGCCAGAAAGATAATAAAGTAGAGAGAACGAGGAAATAATCTAAGGTGTTCTGAAGGAGAGGAAAAGTCGTCTTTCAAAATGAGGTCGTAAAGAAATACATGAAACGGTAGACTGTTTTCAGCTCTACTGTGTAGGAGACATAGGCAAAAGCCAGTGACGGCACCACAGTAATTATATGGCACGATAAACGGCTGAGTATCAAGTGGAAGAAGAGAGAAAACCAGTGCTGTGGCGTAAGGGTAGTGGATCAAGATAGAATGGAAGAGTAAGAATTCGGAACGCTTTTACCTTGACTTTGTTAAGCAACTATATAGAGCCGGAACCTCCACAACTGTATTAGATGCTCTCTACAGAAAGGTGAATCTCTCCTTTGTAAAAAGGAACAAATGTTCAAAAGAGAGGAATTCGCGGCGTTTGAGCAAGGCATCCAACATTTTACACGTCGAAGTGGTCATTTGTAGTTAGAGGAATTAAAAGTATGATATTTTGTTGCCTAATAGAATTACAGAGCCATCAACGGAGATATTGATGTTAAGAGAGGTTCCACAAAGAGAAAAGGGTCGTATTTGATGTTTTATAGGCATTTAAATCATCTAAACTGCGTGTTCCCCATAAGCCAATCTCGTCCAAATCAGAATTTATGAAAAAAATTGAAACGAAAGGAGGCGTAAACTGAGCAAGAAAAGACGAAAAGAAATGGATAAGAGAGTAATTAGGTTTGATCGTAAAAAAGTATCGCTAATTAATCATTGAAATGAGGATACTGTTCATAAGAGGAGGAGGAGCGTATGAGACCGAAGTGATTTCTAAGGGATACTGCCGCTAAGAGGGAAGGAGAAAGATGATGATCCATTAATATTTGAGGAGATGTACCGGCTACAGAGAAAGCTAGAGATGAGGAAACTGAGTATTGGAGAAAGGACTAAAAGAGCATTGTTCTGAAAAAAGACCGTGTGACACGCCTTGTCATACTATGGGCTTTTGACATATCGAGGGCTTCAGCATAGGGTTGTCTACAGTCCCTTTGTGAGGATGACCAGACATACGTGAATCAGGAGAGGATATTGTCGATCGATATCACCCTGTGAAAGATACGTTTACTAATGATCAGAGGCAGGACTTAAAGGAATGGGAGCTGAGAACAGATTCGTAAAGTGGAAATAGTGAACTATAGAGCGGCATTACGATAGGAAGGGTTAGAAAGGAGAGACTCCATTAAAATCGTTTGTATATCAACGAATGACTCCAAGAAGGATGAAAAGTTTGGCTTTTCTAAACAGAAGCGGAAAAGACGAGCAAAATACAGACACAAGAGGACACATGCCGTCTGGCGCATACGTCTTGACTACGTCTAGTAATATTTTTCTCTAAAGAAGAGGAATGACATGGAGGTCATAAGATTAGTGTGAAATGCATCAGGGGGTGAGGGAATGTTATAGTCATTCGTGGTGGACTTTACGTAAAAAGTACTGGAAATTCTTTAGTTCTTTCAGTAGAGCAGACAGCAATAATGTAATTGCAATAGAAGAGCGCAAGATAGTACGTCAGCTGTTGAAGATTCTTTTGGCTAAAGACTAGAGCAGTGAAAGAAGAGAAGAGGTTGACATATTCCCTTTTGAAAAGGGAATCTTCGCCTGAATAACATGTTTCAATTGACTGTGGGCGAGGATAAGGAGTGATTGCTCGTGCCATTACTGACGTTTAGGAGCAGCAGAAGGAGGCAGCGCCATGCGGAATGAGACATCTACGGGTGTTTGGTCGGATGAAACAATCTAAGGGGTACTGTCAGCAATAGCAGAAGGACTGGGGTGAAACAGACCCAGAGGACTGAGAGAGTAGTCGAGACGGTGTCTAACAGAGTCAAGATGGTTTATAAATTCTTCCATAACAATAAGATAGAAAGCCTCAAAGGATTAGAATTCCCCTCACCCCCTCTCCAACCTCCTCCATCACGAGTGTGGAAGAATTTCATCCATTCTCTCCGGCGTGAGAGCCAAACTGTATCCTTCCTTTTGTCATGAAAGACTCTGCCAATCAAAATTAATTTCTTTTCCTTAATAACAACCGTTCCTTAATCATAGAAACAATAATACAAACAGCTCATCCTACACAGTAGTGACATTGCTTTGTTCCTCTAATCTCTGTTCATATGACTTTTTAAAACGTGTTAAATCTCTTACTGTTTTCTCTCTTCAACAGCATGAGTTTTGAGAGAAAAGATCCATAGGAAGCGTCTTCTTATGTAATTATTTCTTGTTCAGTCTTTCAGAAAAAATAGAAGAATTCTTTGCCATAGTCATTGCTGAGTAGAGAGCTTTTTGTATTGTTTTGCATCGAGGTAGTATGTCTAAAATTTCCTCTTTCAGCTTAATTCCTCTTGATTCCTCTTATCTCCAGCTTTTTCTTTGGTCGGGACATTTACGTACATAACTGATGGATCATCCTCTTTTATCAACGGTGGTGGTTCTCATGGCTTTGTTCTGTCCCTTGTCCTCTTCCAAGCAGTCCAAAGCTCCTTATCCTCTTCATATTCACATCTTTAATTGTAATCTTTACCACTGCATTCATTTCAGGTTGGTGTTTGTGCTCTGTGGTATTCAAATAACTGATGTTCACCTTGTGGAACCTGAATGTCTAGAAATCAAGGGCCACGAAGTTAGTGAGAGGGAACGTTAACTTAAAATTTTCCTTAACAACTGAAAGTCTTAAAGATTCATCTCTTTACGGGTGTAGCTTGACGCTAACGGCCCTAGTAACACTGACATTTGATAGACCTGAGGCCCAACCAACCAATCGACCGGGCAAACTTCTTTCCCATTTTGCTTAATATTTCATTACCTTCAAAAACTTTGTTCTTACGCTTCACATGCTTTCGATAACATATTCAGCTTTGTACGCTAATCTTACTGCCATGCCTTTTTCTGCATCTGTACAATGAAATCTTTACAGGGGATTCCAATATACACTGCAAAAATTAGCCTCCCTTTACTTGTGATGATCCATTGAAGTCCAGGTCCTTTCTTTTTCCCTCCTGAACAACATGGAACTAGCAATAAAACGTCTAACCAGAGTTCTTGATTATCAGCACAATTCCTCTAACTACTAAATATCTTTTTCCCCTTGAATCCCCTCAATATAGTTACGCTCTATTTAACTCCTTTGGGATTTTCGATCACAATCTTATTTCAGTCAAATCTAACAAAGCACTTCCCTCGAAACGCCAGGTTTGGCACTATGAGGCGCTTAATGGTCGTTCTTTGAATAACTTATACTGACTTTCCTTAGGACTAGTAATACTTCACCTGCCATGAAGCCTTCAGCTGTGCTGTCCATATATCGGAGGGCATCTAGATTCGGATGGAGTTCAAACCCTTCACTTATCGTTCGATAGTTCTGACTCTGATGATTATTGCAATAGGGAGAGAGCATATCAAACAATGAAACTTCTCTTTTCCTGCATCTCTCATTCTGCCTTCATTTCTGCTTAAAATAACTGTAATTGTATAATGATTCGCCGAGTCAAGCATATCTTCATAAAAATTGAATGTGATTAGTCAGTATCTTTTTTTTTTTTTTTTAGTGATTTATCTGTCTTTTCCTTAACCATGAGTATTTTCAGCAAGTTCTGAAATTCATCCTTCCGTCCTCTTCTCCCATCTGATCAATCTGGACGAAACTCTCCAGCTTATACAGCCGCTCATTTTGAAATTATACTTTGTTTTAACTCCACAATAAATATTTCCACTTCTAGCCCCGTCACCACCCCACCCACAGCCTGCTCCTACAGATCGCATACCCTTTTTCAAACATCATTTGCGCAAAATCTTCCAGGTTCTCTCCCAGCTACAGGCGAATGAGATGGCATACCTCCTAGTGTCCTAATGCAATTTGCCTCTGAGCTTACCATCGATCCTTGATCACCTTTATCCTCTCTGTTTTAAAATCCAAACACTTCTCTCTTCTGCTTTGGTTCAACCTATCCCCGAGAAGGGAGGCTTCTTCAACCTTTCTGACTGTCACCCTATCGCTCTTTACTTCAAACACCAGCAAAACGTCCCGCTTCATTAGCTACTCATCCGGCCATTCTTATTGTTCTGTTTTTCCTATCAGATCCTTCACTCAAGGCCCGACATCAGCGACGAACCCTTTCCCCTACCTGGCTCTTTTGAAATTAAGAAAAGTGAAAGAAAATTGTTTTGAACATGCTTCGTCACCCGACTAATATTTCATAAGAGTAATCTTTTTTTTCATATTAGAGAAACTTTATTGACTTTTATACGTAAGGGCCATCAATACGTTGGTAAGAGTTAAATCCAAAAACATGCTTGCCAGATATCTTCTCCCCAGTAGTAGAAAAATTTTACCTTCCTGTGCCTTCTGATATGACACAGGGAGTACAGTCACTCCTTGTTTAGAAATTCACCCCACAGAAGTTATCTTACTCTTCTGAACTCACCCATCACCTCTAAAGCTGTACTTGACCAGTTAAGATAGTTCCCAGTCTTCTGTATCTGTATTTTTGAGTTGAGACTGTCCCAACATCTGCAAGCCTTAATGAAAAAGAACCCCTTCTTAAGGCTTGTTATGACACTGCTCGTACTAACAGGATTTCTGCTGCAACCCCAGTATGCCTCGACTGAGGAGCAATTCCGGAGAGTACTGAAGGGGAGCTACTCACACATCACCTACAAGAATTTTGGACTGGCAATCGTGGCTGCCAGCATAACTGACAGCCGCGGCTACACGCCCATCCACGTCGGCAAAACAGAATACCTTCTTTTCTTTGGCATGGGATGGGCATTCAGGTAAGTCTGTAGTAAGTGTTTGGTGTAGAGCAGAACAAGCGAGAGATGGCTGTAACTTAATATCACTTCAAGCTTGAAAAAGTCTTAAGCAATCAAACCCTGCAACAGGTTCTTTGATTTATTCGCCATACATCTTAATGACAACTGTTAACCTTTGACGGTTTGAGTATGATGTTTGTATTAATGAATTTTGAAACTTTGGATACATGTGATTTTCACTCAGGCAATGGTGAATACATTATTGTTTTTTCTGTCGTATATCATGATCATTAGTAGGGTTAGTTTGAAGGCCAGGACAACAGATTCAACAGTTTGGAAAATAACCGCTTTGAAGACAAATGTCCATTTATAGATATTTCTAGATCATTTCTTGTTAAAAGTTAGATGCTGGACGTAGTTTCATCTTTAAAAGATTTATTCAGGAGCTCATTTTTTTTCCATATAACATATCTTGATGAAGGAAGGTGAGAATACCCTTTCAGTGATTCCTGATTCACCTATGAGTCAAGAATACACAAAATTTCAGCTATTCAATTCATTTTTATAAGGAGCAATCAAACAGTTCTGCAAATAAAGTACAGAGTTGAAAGAAAGGCAAAGAAACAATTCCTGTATCTTGATATACTCCTCACTGAATTCAGTGAAATCGTTACGTTCGTCCCTCAAGCTGGTCTGATAGAAGTCATTTAAGTGCTGGTCAGACCAGACTTCACTTGCCTTCATAAACTCACCATATAAGAGGGGACCAGGCAGGGGGAATTCAAGTATCGAGACTTGCTTATAGTCAACTGCGTCTGTAAGAAGTGTGGTCGAGTTGTTTGAAGCCACAAAAGGGAATTGCAGCTCGTGTATTACCAGTCCTTAAGTCTGGCTTCTTGTTATGGAGAAGGAACAAACATTTAGTCAATGTTTTCCGCTGTTTCTCCCTGAGGTCTCTAGAATTTCTTAATCACTCACGCACAACAGTCGTGTGTGATCGTTGTTCTAAATGGGATATAGCCACCACTCAGCAGAATCCACGAGACATTCCAAAAAATGGTAGCCATGATCCGGCTAGCCAAGGGTTTTGCATTTTGTGCTTCTTGGCGGTCGGAGAATCCAAATTAGACTCTGAGTTTCAAAGAAGGATCAAGGTTTATATCCTGTAACTAGAGAGAAAAGAAAATAATGTGGCTGAATGGGCTTCATACAGTTAAGCACCTTGCGACTTTAGCCGACTTCAGACAATCCTGAACGACGAGGATTCATGCTGTATAGAAATAAAACTTTCCATTTAGAAGAACAGGGGAAAATTATAATCAGAAGTTGTCTGTATACAGGAGAGAAACAAATTCTTACTCATATATTCACTGTTGCGTTTCATGATGCTCACATAAAGAAACTAATCGTGTCATCTGTCTTCTTAAGGTCATACAAGATGGGTGAACATTCGTGTATTGATGAAGAATTAAAAAATAAAAGATCAGTTGATATATTTAAGGGTTTGTGTTATCCAAATTGGCTCCTTTTCAATGAACGTTTGGTAGCAAGAAAACATTTTCATTAAGCAGCTAATTCATCATCAATGATTCCATAAAATAAGGTATTATCATTAGTTATAATTAAAGTTTCAAAGGACTAAGGAAAACTTGCAAAATACTCGGATCATATGTTGTATCTATATATATAAAATACAGATGTGATATGTTAATATGAATGAAGACTAAGAATACAAAAGGCACAGGTGTAGATATATCACCTTTCACAGAATTTTCACTCGGTGCATATAATGGTGAATTGAAAGATATCTAAAGAAAATGGATTATTTGCGTGGGAAAGTAGCAAGAGATGCAAATGAAATGACATTGTTTTTTGTTCTGCTAGATATTTCAGTCATATGATAGACTATAACATCTATAACCTTGTTTACAAACTTAGTGATACTCTAAGCTGACAGACTGTTGAATCTAATCCATTAAAAATCTTGTAAAATTCTACATTATCAGATGGGCAGTTGAGGATTATGGATTACATTGCTAAGGGAAGAAAGTGAGGAGTCCACCAATCCATCTGCTCTAGAACTTAACCTTTCAGGTCAAGTCACAACGAGTGGCATGACCTAACAAGAGAGAGTTACATATAACCAGAGGCAAAGGTTATTGGTAGTCTTATGCAAAGGTTAACTGAGGTTGTATGTAATGTTGTTCCCCTTCTCTGTCACTGTTAGAACCAAGTGGCAAGGGTCCGTTTGAGGGCAACACTGAATCACAATAATAAAAGACAAGTGTCCAGGAAGTATGATTTTATATTTATGTAATGAAAAGTGCTGCGGCCAGTACATTGTTCACACCAAAAGGTGAAAGAAATATAGTTTCATGTGAACGGGACAGTGCTGTATTAACATAAGCAAGTAAATGTAAGCTGAGTAATAGGTGTAGCGGTTACCAATACCGACCATAATACAGGTAAGGCCTGCAAAGTTCGAACCCTTACTACAGTAGTCGGTCCAAAAATCACTCGGAGCTCGTCGATAAAGTTTTTTCTTTCTTTTTTTCATGTTGGAGGCTCCAGTCACGGACAAAAGTCCACATGAAGGCCGGGCCCTAATTGAAATATAGAGAGGATTATGAAAGAGATAAAGAAAAACCAAAGGAAAGTATTTACGTACTTTAGAGGAAGGGAAAAACTGTCTTTTAGAATGTACTAGGCCATAGTTATTGGGAAATGCATGAGAGGGGAAAGAGTTCCAAAGCCTCGAGACGTAATGAAACAGTTATCGAAACGACACACCCTTGAGTTGCCAACGGCCACACAGTAATCATGTGACGCAGCAGCCTGCTGAGTATTGCTTGGTCTAGCTAGTGATGAGGGCGCACGAGCAGCCAGCTCCCAGGAGCAAAAGCCAAAGTAATACCTATAGAAGAGGGAAAGTGAACCAACATTGCGGCGTAGGGCAAGGGGGTCAAGGTCGGAAGTTAACCTGGGGCAGTTTATATGTCGCACGGCTTTCGACTCAACTCTGTCAAGTAAGATATAGAGCTAGAATCAGCCCAGATGTAAGAGCAGTGCTCCATGCAAGGTCGAGTCAATCCTTTGTATAAACGGAGCAACTATTCAGAAGAAAACAAACTGCAACATATAGCAGACCTCCCAGTTTTTTAGAGGCAGACTTAGCTATTTTCGTTATGTGGGGTTTCCAAGAAAAGAAGATGTCACACTAAGATATATTTTTTCATACTTCTATGCCGTTTTTCGCCTTATTGAAGTAGAACCAGGAACAGAAGAAGAAAGGCCGCATTCAGGCACGTCCATTCTTTAGCTGTCATGCGTAATGTACCGAAACCACATTTCCCTCTCTACAGCCAGGCCTAGCAGACTTTTCTATGGTTTGCCCCAACCGTTTTACCTACTCTAGTTCAGTCCATTGAAAGAACGTAGAACTCCATGTACAATATTGTTCCAATCCATTCTATCCCGTGCACGCGTTTCACCCTGCATGTTCAGGGCCAGATCACTCAATTTTTTCCCCCGACGGTTCGATTTTAATCCATCAAATCATCTTCATGAGAGTGTGGAGAGATCAGTTGAGCACTTTGGAATGATTGTGAGTAACTCAGTGAGGCTGGATAGTACATCTAATCAACATGTATGCAAAGCTGTGACTTCATTGGCTGCTTCGTGGTGCTAGACCATGTATTTAAGGGCATCATATCTTGATATGATAACTGATTTTAGGTTGTTGTTCCCTGATAAGTATTGCTTCGGCGATGTGTAGGAGTCTTGTGTCATGTTCACGGCGAAGTATCCTTGTAGATTCCACAATGGTCTAATGTGTTAGAGTAGTGTTATGCTGCTTGGTGATATGTAGTTTTATGAAGTTTTCTTGTAGGTGTAGGGTAAATCTTCTGAATGGTGTACAGTTTGTGCTTCTCATGTAGGTCATATTGGTAGGAAGCTCACAACCTCCCTGTTCACATTTGAACTGATAAACTACAGTGGATTCTTGTAAAGTGTCTTATCTTATGCAGAGGTGGTTGTTCATAATGAAGGTTACTTTTTTTCTGTTGTAGAAAATTTTACACACAAACATTAGATAACACAATATCAATCCTGAAACCATCCAAGCCATCTAGTTCTTCCTCCTTTTTGCTACTCTATATCATTTCTATCTTTATATCCATATTCTGTGAAAAATAAATCACCAGAGAATCAAACTAATCATCCAACACTCACTCATACCTTCTGGCTTCAGACCCAAACACTCAAGCTTACACAACATTTCCTAGATGGATTCAACCTACTGCAACCCCCTTCCTGTAGAGGACTTGTGTTGATAGATATCATCAAAGGAATGTCCTCTTGTACATCCTCACACAAAAATACTTAAAACTAGCCTCTACAACAACGAAAAAGAGTGGTTGGCCAACTTTATAGCTAGCCGCAATGCCAGGGTCACTCAAAATGTCTTCATCTTAAGATCACTTGAACTCTACAAGGGAGTTCCCTAAAAAGCAGTTCTTTCTCCAACTCGCTTCACTGTCTTCCTACATGACCTCACATTGCATCAGGTAAATCTCAGCATGAAGGTCCTTTCGTATGCAGACGACCCCACAACCACATCACAACACGCTAACACCAAATAAGCAAAATCAAACAGAAAGCTCTACATTACACAACTGCAATAATGGCTCGCCCCGATTAAAATGCTTGCATCGCCACAAAAGATCTTGATCACTCTCCTCTTTTCCTAATCGTACAAATGCCTTATACCCATGACAAAAATTTCTCACTACTTCTAGCAGTTTGCCTCCCACACCATATATTCTTAACACCTTTAACAAAGCCTCTCTATCAACCTTACCATATGCCTTCTCCAGATCCATAAATGCTACATACAAATCCATCTGTTTTTCCAAGTATTTTTCTCATACTTTCTTCAAAGCAAGCACCAGATCCACGCATCCTCAACCACTTCTAGAACCACACTGCTCCTCCCCAATCTGATGCTCTGTACATGCCTTCACCCTCTCAGTCAAAACCCTCCCATACAGTTTTCCAAGAATACTCAGCAAACTTATTCCTCTATAGTTTGTAGACTCACCATTATCCCCTTTGCCTTTGTACAATGGCACTATAGATGCATTTTACCAGTCCTCAGGCAGTTCACCATGACCCATACATACATTGCATATTCTTACCAACCAATCAATAACACAGTCACCCCCTTTCTTAATACATTCAACTGCGATACCATCCAATCCTGCCGCCTTGCCGGATTTCATCTTCCGCAAGGATTTCACCACCTTCTCTTTCTCCACCAAACCACTCTCCCTGACTCTCTCACTTCGTACACCACCCCGTCCAATACACCTTACGTCTGACACTCTATCATCAAACACATTCAACAATCCTTCAAAATAATTACTCCATCTCCTTCTCACTCCATCACTACCTGTTATCATTTCCCCCCCTTGTCCCCTTCACCGATGTTCCCATTTGTTCTCTTGTCTTACGAACATTATTTACCTTTGTCCAAAACATCTTTTTATTATCCATAAACTTTAACGATACTCTCGCAACCAAACTCTATTTTTCCCTCTTTTTCAACTATTGCACCTTCCTCTTGACTTCCTGCCTCTTTCTATCATGCCTCTCCCAGTCATAT
>JAYMFT010095131.1:2500-13915 GCA_038088735.1 Panulirus argus | reverse complement strand
TCTCTCTCTCTCTCTCTCTCTCTCTCTCTCTCTCTCTCTCTCTCTCTCTCTCTCTCTCTCTCTCTCTCTCTGGATCAATACCGTTTTTCCTTCCCATCTGTTCCACAGATCCCCTGGTCCTCAAGGCACCACTTCGCTGTTCCTTCTTTATCTTCCTTTGCTTTTCCTTTCTCCCTCACTCCTTCGCTCTTGCTCCTTTTGCACCTTATATTCTTTCCCTTCCTTTGACTCCCCGTCCCTCTATCCCAAGGACTGTGTCATGTGACGTCCACTGTCACTTGACGATGTTTAGCTGCCTGTGTCATGGAAGGCGTCGTGCGACACCCAATGTTTTCCCTGACTTGCCACGATTTCCTTCGCACCTGCGTCTTCCTTCAGAACTCCTTCCCTGCACTGCCCTGCTCTCGATTATCTCTCCCCCCTCCTCCTTTTCCATCTATTGTAGGTCAATTCCCGTATTTCCTTGCTCCTTTTCCTTTCCTCTCATTCCTCTCCTGTTCCATCATCTGTTCCTCCTCTCCCTTTGCATTCCTTCCATCCCCAGACATTTCTCCTCCTGTCACTCTCTCTCTTTCTCCCTTGATCTTACACAGTTCCTCCTCTTTATTCCTTACTTTTCTCTTCCTTTCCCACATTCCCCTACTTTTCCTCCTGTTCTCTTCCTCTTCTTATCATCCTCCTGTCACTATCCTCCTCCTCCTCCTCTTCGTCTGCCTCTTCGTCTGTCTGTCACAAAGAACAAGACACCTGACACCTAACCTTACCACCCACGACCAGGTGTACACGGCCCTTGGCCAAGACCTTTGTTGCCACCCATTAGCTCTCAGAAAGTGTCAAAAATGAAATTAAAAGAATACACGCGATGTATTTCTAGAAATAAGAAAAATCATTAACAACAATACACAATCATCTATCAACACTCAAGTGAAAAAATACAGAGATCAAGGAACATATACAAAAATCTTACACCGAGAGCTTAAAGGTCAGTAGTCGAGAACGAGGCGTTGTATGCAGGAGCAGGACACACCAGAGCCCTTCGATCGCCCCCACTTCTCCCAACGTTTCTGGAACCTGCAGTCCTCTTTTCTCTTTCTTACAGACATCAACTTGACCCGTGCGTATCCTTGGCTGGGTTCCTCCGGTACAATGTTTACAGGAACAGCCCTTCAGTATACAGGGCCGTAGGAAGAGATGGGACCCCAGGCTGACGCTTTGACAGAGGACCAGAAGCCAGGCTCGGCAAAACGCCGTCCCTGCTTCGCTCGTCCGCCTCACACGCGCGTGGCATCCCAAGAGGGTAGAATGCGTCTGGCGTCGATGGTGTTTCCATGCGTTGTGCATCTGCTCGCGTCCTCCCTCCTCCGATGTGGGTTGGAAAGACCACACACTAGCGACAGGACATCTACCGGTAGATAATGAAATCTACAGTGGCGTAGTCTACTTCCCCGCCCTTAGTTGAACTACCCATCTACCATCTGCAGTGAAGCAGACACCTTTCACCGTAACAAGACCTTCCCACCTTCCCCTCCCCTCTTCTCTTCTTCTTCTTCTTCCTCCTCCTCCTCCTCTTCTTCTTCTTCCCCCTCCCCGGACCCTCCATCCCCAACCTCCTCCTCCAGCACAAAGCCAAGACCAATGTTTACAAGCCAAATGGAGACACCAGCAGTAAACACGACCACTGATGGCCGGGACCAGACGACGAGAGATGAGATGCCTAAAGTCACCATCTTCTTCCTACCCCGTCCGGGGACCAGGGCTGGGGGACCAGGGCTGGGGGACCAGGGCCGGGGACCTGGGCCGGAGACAAGAGTTGGGAGGAATCTTCTTTGACGTCTCGTCTGTCGAGTTTCCATTGTCAGAAGGAGAGACGACAAGCAGTAACTTTTTTCCCCTTAAGATAATGATGGCTGGGAGTACGTCGTTTGGAGTTTACTCCTCTTATTATCCCATACTGTAGAGACGATTGATAATTTCAAAGTGATATAAAAGTCCTTTTTCCATAATAGATTTGGATTATCAGTGGTTATGTTTAGTTTGCCTTTATTCCTCGTAAAAGGTCATGACTCTTGATACGAATACGTACATCAGGCACTTGAGGATCATAGAGCGTTGTTCTGGTGTTACACAGGATTGTAACAAGTGTACATTAGGCTGAAACGATGCAAGACTTTGATATCACATTCGGTTAGGAATGAGTACACCATAAGCCTATATCTGAAAACTTATTAACTTATATTTCCCCAATCAGCATAGGTTAAATGAAGAGTTTTCGTTATCAGGTGTTATATCATACATATACTTACTGGATAAGGGTCTGTGTAATATCTTTCGCCTGGAATGACATCTTTGATTCGACTCATATCAAGACCTCCTGTGTCTACAAGCGATTCCAATATCGTATGACGAAGACAGTGATGGATTATCTTGCAATGTCTCCCTGTTTCTCTCTCTCTCATTCTAGTGAAGAAGTCCTTCTCATGGGACGGTAGATATAATCTCCAACTAACATTCTAAGTTCTTGATAGCTTTCCCAGCAATCGTCACCCCTGAGATAATCCCGCCAATGACTGATGATTCCAGCCCCAGCCACCCCCCCCCCCCATCCAAGTCTCTCCTCACCCCACTTTATAACTTCTTATTTTGTAAATCTCAAAAGTTATAATAGTTTTCAAAAGTCCAGAGGTTAAATGGGTTATTAACTCTTTTTTTCCTTCTGACATCATTAGAATTCTTCCAAGGTTTGTCCAGAAAAAAGTAATATGCATGCATGATACACAGGGGGCGGGGAAAAGCCACTGGAAATGAAGTGAGTCTCCAACATCAGGAGGGAAAGGGAGAGATGAGCGAAAGAAAGAAAGATCAAAATCATGATCAAGAAATATTAGAGGAAGTGAAGAGTAACTACAGACAATAAATGGACGTAAGCAACCGTGTTGAAGGAATAATGTGACAGAAGATAAGATGAAGAAACTGGTGAAATATGGAGAAGTTTTGGAATCCTTTAGACCTCAACAAAGTTGTCTTATGACCTATAAAATGAGGTCATGACCCAGTCCATGACCCATCTGACTTTTATAATGACCTTGTGACCTGACTTATGACCCCAGCTGCTCCCAAGGGCCGTCAGAGAATACGAGATTAGATCATGGTTACTTCCCTTGCCAGTCTAGGGGAAGTATTGAAAGGTTTTCTCTACAACGGAGGTAGGGAAAGTCTGGTATGGATTTTACTTATAATGTTACGTTTTCTTTACTTATAAAAAAGGAAACTGATGTGTGATAGTAATGTTTAAAAGGCATTGCTAGCATTTTGGCAGTAAAAAGACGTAGCCTGCAATACAAAATCTCTCTCTCAGCCTCATTGCCAGACTTTAGGACTCACCTCACCGTAAGAGTCCCAGGAGGAGCCTTTCTTCCCAGACCAAAAGTAGAATTTCCTCCAAAACTCAATTCGAGAGGGTAAAGGTTTCCCGCCAGAGCCTTGTGTCGCAGGCCCGGTGGTGCAGGGAAGGTCAGGAGCTGACCCGCTCCATGACCAACGCTCGCATTTGTACCACCAGCCCATCACTTGGGCCAGAGCCACACCCCTAAGCCCATCACCTGGGCCACGACGGCCCTCACCCCTTCAGACCATCAGGCAACTCTACCTCTCTCTCTTTGAGTCATCAATCAGGATTTACCTCCCAGCGGAGAGCAGCTTAAAGAGGCAATAAGACACACTCGGGCAGCCCCAGTAATCACCTTAACAAGCTGTACACTCGTCAGAATCAACTCGGTCGAGATGAGCTTCGTTCTCGACCCTTGTGTCCGAAGCCAACCCGAAGTGAGAAACTTGAGCGGGGATGATTTATGGGTCGGCGCAACAGACGGAGAGCCATTTACAGGAAAATAAACCTTTGCTTGCTCACTGATGGAGTACATATATCTCTCTTCTTGACGCCTCTCGAACGTGGCATGACCCCTTGTCGAGAGAACCTCCGCTAGAGCCCCAAGAAAATTTAGAGAACGACATTGCTCAGTGACGTCGGACGCTACATCAGTAGGGAACCCTTCGTCTCCTAGCCTTACGTCCCAAGTGCGCCATAAGTCTTTCATGATTTCCTGAACCACAGAGCCCGTTCGAACCGCTTCAGACCTGTGTTGTTTCATCTTTCGAAATGTTATATGTAGCCTTATAATGACTGTAGTTATATACGATTCACTGATATATGAAAACTGATTATACGCAGATGGAGGAAGCACTTAATGACTGAGCTGGTCTGCACAGGTTCAGGTCAGTGCCTCATCAGGTGTTCAGAATGATGCATGATGTAGTTACACGCTGCAATGGAGACGACATCTAAATTACAAGTGTTCCGAACTGAAAATGCACAACTGATTGTAATGTTTCGAAACTGCTTCGTCACTGGACGACTCACGGCAAACAAACAACCGCAATGTGGACTCACCCCAGGTGCTGGGGCGCAGCATTTTCCTCCCATCAAAATGCCCTCGCAAACGTGTTGAAATTGATCCATTATTGACGAACTGTAAAAACACGAAAGAGTGCGACAAAGTGAACCTATATCTCAAGCTATATATCAGTAAATTCTCAACAGAAATTTTTTTCATTAATGACTCGGAACTGATATATTATTGGTGAGCTCCTGAACAACACGAAAAGAGAGCTTCATGTCTCTTACATACTTTCTACTCTGTAATATTTGATGTGTGTCGACAGGCACTGCTTGTGGTGAGCCAAGTTGTTACCACAGACTCTGTGCCAGTGCTTGCATACTTTCATTAAACCGTTAAAGATCCTTAGCTCAATATCTCTTCACGTCACGACGGTCTCCTGAGTCTTATCGTTTTGCGCCTCCATAGAATAATGAACTGTTTCGAGCGACCAGCCCTTCCGTTGTAGTCAACGCCCATAACTTTTCCAGAGACAAAAGGTAGATTGAATTATTGCCTGCGCTTCAAATGTCATCATTTGGCCAATAAATGGTTTTGTGTTATTTAAGTGCCAGGTATCTGTTAGCATAATGGCACTCTTTTCATGTTAACTGAATGGACAGTTCCAAATTTTACCAGATATGTATAATTGATTGTCAAATAAAACACACACACACCCGTGTGGATCGCCACCTCTAATGGACGACTGGCATAAAGTATAAGCTAATTGTATATACATCAAAATGTTTATATCCAATTTATCCTCATGTCTGACTGGTGTGTATGTGGGAGGGAGATCAACTGGTTATATTTCAGGAGAGGAACACCTTCAATCTCTGGCAGGTGTTTGGAGTTTCCACTGGGTATGTTGGAGGAAAGGAGGGCGCTCGTCTCTTGCAGGTATGTGTGTGTGTGTGTACTGGGGAGGATCCACTATGTCTGTTGAGAGAGTGGAGCACCTCGTCCCTGGCAGTTGTGTAGGGGTTTCCACACACGAGGCTCCAGCGGGAAGAGCCTTCACGTATCTCGGTGCCTAGACTCCTGACGGAGAGGTGATCTGGATGTTTTGTGTCGAATGGAAATCAATAAAATACATTAAAAACACACGGTGTTGAATACAGTAGCTCCGTGGGATATGATCTAAAGATTTCCTACGATAGTCTGCAGCCCTCTGGGATAATCTACAAACCCATGTTTGTCCCTTGGGGTGGCCTATAACCCCTTGTGATATCCTGCAGCCCCATGTCAAAACCTATAACCCTTCGTGGTTTAAGTCGATAGGACAGTCCCCTGGGATAACACAGATCCCACCCGTATCTCTTTCTTTTTCAGACAAGGACTTAAAACCCTAAAACATCCGAAACTCTTTACCTTTAGAAAAAAAAAATTTTTCCAAATACGAGCAACAAAGCTTTCCATGCAATCCTTGCATTTCCGCGTATGCGAAAGGGATTACCAAGTTAAGCATGTGCTAAAAAAGAAATAGATGTTTGTAATTATGATGATGGGGCCAGAAGCTTCAGGGCTCCGTAAATAAGCCTTGTTTTCGACATTTCATCCTAAAATTACAGTAAAGTCTTTGTGATTATGCCGGATAACAGGTGGATGGGGACGATTAGAGAGACTGTAAACTGTAATGCTTTAGGGAAACAATTGTGCCACGTATTCAGATTAATACCGGAGTAAGAAGGATGAATTTACTTCAGTTGGTTTTAATGATTACATGAAGTAATGGGAGGAAAGAACAACGCCTCTCGTCATCAGATAATGAGTTTCTTTTCTGTAAATAGAAACAGAGAATTGAAGAGCTGTGTGTACATAACGAGGAAGTGGCTGTAAGCAGTGGACACAGGGATCATGAATCATATATATACAAGCCACAAATGCTCACAAAAGAAGGGAAAATTGCCTCCTACAGGTTGCGTATTAGGAGCTCAGGTGATAGCAAGGATGTTATAAGACTCTGGAAAGTCTTTTTAAAGGACGCATTATATAACACACAGGAGAACATACTGCACAGACGAGACCATTTTTGGACGGTTTAATGAAAAGGGAAAGTCCACTTCTTTGCTGTGTGATGTGAAGCTAAAGACATGTATCAAGTAATGCCAGTATCAGATAGTATCAGATACTAGTAGAAAGATTATTATCTACCAGTAATAACAGTACTGGGTACCAGTAACAACAATACCAGTAACAAGAGACCCTACTTGACTGGAATAGTAATCAAAGGAAAGTGAAGCCTCACCATGATATGACTCATGAAAGTGAAGCTTCGGTATTCTCTTTAATTCATCGTCAGCCTTGCCTTCAGCCTTGACGAACATGAACGAACCAAATGCCAAGACTTTCTTTTACTGGTGGAGAGAGACCCAAGGAGACTTCGCCGTCAATCCATCAGTGTAACAACCAACAGCAACATCGACACGAATGCCAAAAACAGTGATTATCTTTACCATTAAGTAATCCCCAAACAGCGGCTTCATCATGCAAGAGGATTACGTCGGATTGTGTGGCACTGTGTGTATCGTAAGTCTGGAACAATTCCAGTTATTAAATCAAAACATACAACGAAAGACAGTGCCAGTCTGAAGATGATTCTTCATTGGTGAATCACCGGCCCATCTTCAAGTACGATGACAGGTCACGCAAGGACCCGCCCAAATTCGAATCCAAGGAACATCAACCGGCCCGCAGCCAACCCAGGTGTTCATCCTGGCTTAGACTGGAGTGTGTACGTGTGTATAAAGACATAGTAGTAAAGACATGGTACACATATGTGAGGATAAGGGACAGGGCAATGCGAGTGTAAAACCCTTTCCCCTTAACACACACACACACACACACACACACACGTGGTGTAGAATATCATGGCAGATGAATTTGAATATTAAAAAAAAGAATTGCAGACATTACGTAAAACACGAAAAAGGCTTCTTTCCTGTCTGGTTAACAAAGTTTTAAGTTCAGCGCCATGAAGGCCATGATACTCGTACGGCTGACAGTGCAGTTACAGGCTGGCTGGATCGCTCGCCGCCAAAGTTTGCCTCCGAAACTGTCGTACACCTCAGGGAGTCATGGACCTACATTGCCAAGGGAAAATTTCTCTATCGACGAAAAGTTCGCGTTATGTTGTCTAGTCTTTCCTTACATCTTCTGCACCTGGCATCGTGCTCTGGGAGGTGCAGAGGATACGCTGGTAAGATATTTTTCTTTCTTATTTCTTGAATGAAACGATGCGAGTTCACTATCGTGCTCATCTCTCATTTTTTATCTCTTATCTTTACCTTTCTTCTGTTGATCCAGTGGAGAGAAGCATGCAGAGCTGCGCCCACAGTCTTTTTCCTTTTCCCCGCCTCAAATAACAGAGAGGGAAATAGACTCTCTGTTTCTCGTTGTGCTTCTGTTCTTTTCCATCAGGTTGGCTTGACCCGGATGCGCGCGAGCGCGCGTGCGTGTGTGTGTGTGTATTCCTTTATATCACCATCACGTTTCGTCATCTTTAGAAACCATATTTACAGTGTGTTGTTTACAAGAGCTATAATGAATGCTGTATGTTCCCTTTTATCAATAACTCCTTATCTAAACAGTTATCATTCCGTCTTATTCTCTCCCTGACTTTGCCATATCTTTAGTCTTATCGCTGTCTCCTCTCGATTTGTATTCCTCTTCCTATTTATTCTGATTCTCTGCACACCACCCAAGGCAGCCCCGTCAGGTGCCAGAGCCTGGCCAGACACAAGGTAAACCAGTCTGTATAGATGCCTCCCAACAAGGAGCTGGGATCAGTTGCTGAACCTACTAGGAAAGGGTCTGAGGACTGCCAGGTCGCAGAGGCCGAGACGCGGGGATATTAAGTCTACCAGACAGGAACTGGGGACTGCCAAGACCTCCAGAGAGGGACCTAAGACTGCTAAGCCCTCCGGACAGGAGCAGGGGACTGATGAGTCAGAATCTGGGATGGTGACGGTGGTGGTGTGTCAGCCCCTCTAAAGCAAGACAGGTAACTTAAGCATCCCGTTGGCCTGGTAATGGAAGGTTATCATGAACCAGCAGCCCGTCTGGGGATCTCGCAGGAATTCCTTCCCCGTATTGAAACGGAGTTAATTAAACACTTCCATTAAGGGGGTCGAGTACGGTTTATCCCTAGGCGATGGGGAGGTAATACCGCCAGATTCCAGTCAGGTAAAGTGGCCGGATGAAACACAAGGATCAGAGTGTTGCTTCCGCTGAAGGATTTCCCATCCTTCGCTCGCTTCGATATCTTTACATCGTTACTCTGTTGGCCCGAGTGCTGTTAACCCTTACGCCAGATGTTAGTAGATGTGTTTGAATTGTTTGATAAGTAGTTTGTGTTGTATGACGTTAGGAACACACTTGCCTAAGGTTTTGTTGTCATTCTTAAAAGAACTGAAATACCTTTTGTTCTATGAAGCGTGTGTACTGTAATACGTGAGACAGTCAAAACTTGATACGTAAGATATCTTCCCAAAAGTTATATGTAAGATACCTTTCTAAGATTGATATTTAAGATGTCTTTCGATAATTCGGTGTTCTCGGCCTTCCATCGTCGGCCAGGACGGTAATCGGGCACATCTTGACCTGAATGATGCCGAACGAGATAAAGGAAGAAAGAAACAACCCATAGGAATTCCGTCTCCGGCAATCTAACCCTGGACTGACCTTAGGGTCTGCCTCTACTCCGGGGGCACAACAAAGAGGGACAAAGAGATGTCGCAACTGATGGAACTCACAGGACGCGATGTAAAGATACCAAGATGGTCGAGAGAAATGTTTTGGACCTCTGGGAACACAGGGGTCGGCTTATTGCCTCACACACACACACTGTCTCTGTCATTCTGAAAGCCTGCACCATAGAAAGAAGTTGTCCGTTGAACACTACACTAGATGAACAGTTCCGTAGCTCAAATGGAAATCTGGAGTGTTGAAATGAACACAACGAATACGAAGCAAGTTCTTCATGAACAAGAGCAAAAGTTCATCTCTCTCTCTCTCTGCCCCGCACAGAACAACAGTCGTTAACTGCCTCCCGTATTGTTTGTCGGTTCGTCCGCGCCTCGGCTGGCTATTATATTTCTGTGAATAAGCGAGGCTTGGTGTCACCTACCTGCCTGCCTGCCTGCCTGCTTGCCTGCTTGCTTGCCTGCTTGCTTGCTTGCTTACCAGCTCCACCCTCGACTCCCACTTTATACTCGCTAATTGGATTCCGCGAGAAGAGCAGCGTCACGTTCGCTACGAAGCAGGAGGACGGGGCGCGTGACCTGTAGCAGGGGGTGAGGCGTGGCGCCCCCCAGGGCCATACGCTCGTTACTTGCTGGTTTGCCCCCCCCCCCAGAGGTGTTTGACTACGGTTATTTATACATTCTGTCTTTTCCTCAGTGGCAGGCTGGTTAGTTTATTCATATTCGTACGTCGTCTACCGCCAATGGAGAAATGTGTCATTCATTTTCAGCAGTTCCATAACTAGGAGAGCAGAGTCAGAGATGAGGTGTTGAACACAAGGGTTGGTTATGAGCCAGACGGCTACTTCGGCACGGGACTCGAACTGGAGGTCAGGGTGATTCCCAGGCAACCGCTAATTCTCGGTTCATAATCACGTATAAAACATAGACATCAAAATTCTTATAATTACACGACATAAATTAAACAAACTGTATTCATTGCACTCACCGTAGTGAGAGCAGTCTAAGTTTGGGGTTGTAATTACAGCAATTCACGCTCAACTATCATTATATGATATTAATTTGTACAGAAATATTACAAGATGATAACCGCCCTAACTCCCATAGCGTCATAATTACCAGTGGGATAACCCAGGATGTGTGTTATATCCCAGGGGTGGGTCCCACGTTTGGATACTGACCCGTCAAAGGATTTTACGATGAAATGAGACGGGGACGACATGTCTCGACCGCTGTCTCACTCATCGGTCTTGCTCTGTCTCCCTCAGCCCATATGAGAAAGATGCTCCTCATGGGTATAAGAGATCTAGCCACGCGTTAGACTAGACCTTTGCCAGGCAAAACATGTAATCGGGTTTACGTGTATACAGTACATATTTACCCGGGAGTCTGGTACGTATACAGAGGATGATAAGGAGTGTAAGATTATCTTTAAAGAAACATGATTGAACAAATTTCAAATTCAAAATCAAAGTTGCATTTCGCAGACTTTGACTTCAGTCTGTGAAAGTGGGTCTCACTGGAATAGTTCCAGTTGGTGCCGCTAGATGGTAAAACTAAACTTTTCTCAAGAATAACAGTAATTATGAGAAAATAACCTCGAGCAGCCCTCACATATATAACAATGGTCCCTTGGAACGTGGTGTTTGGAAGGGAGTTTTACCCTTATTGATACCGGAGGGAGACTGAGACGACCCTCCCCCCAGTGGCATAAGATTATCCTCTCACAAATTGTCATCTGCACTACATAGTTGCCAAGGGTCGACGGCGTACCGTTAGTGTCCTTTTGGATCCATGTTCCAATAATAGTAATGTACCACGGTCCATGGCCCAAGAAAATGCAGTGGACCATTAGAGACAAGCAAGAGACAGAGCCAGGACACATCCTGCCAACTGGAGCGTAATGACAGTGCAATGAAATGTCGGATCCTTGGATTAAGTTCTGCTCGACCTAATTACACACATTTTTTTTCGGTTCATTCGCCAGGCGACTGGAATTCATTATCAACGAGATAGCAAGTCCTCGCCTGATATCTTGTATTCACTGTCAACAGAGATAGCAAGTTTCGGGTATCTACAAGCGCTTTTGAGATCAATAATACTACCATAGTTGACCTGTTATTCCTTCATTGCCTGGGAAATGCGGTGTCCTAGAAAAAAAAAGAAGACAGCAAATCAAAGGGAATTAAGTTCATTATAAAGCAGAAGGATTCAGGTAACGGTGTTAAAGACACGGTTGGAAACGCTACTGTGGGCATCGCGGTGGGACTGAAGCTCTC
>JAYMFT010095120.1:0-13915 GCA_038088735.1 Panulirus argus | reverse complement strand
CATACCCATTCATTATATGTATCCATTGATTCATACATAAAGGCAGATAAACAGACTGGAACACAGAAACTTACACACACACACGAACTCACACCTGATAACAAATGCAAAACCTTACCGTGCCCCATACACAGACTCATAAAACCCTCACACATACACACACTGGAATATTTACATTAATGGCAAGGGTCGGGCAGTTCACTTTGGATCCGCCTCATCATAATCCACCTAACACTCTTGATGGAAATAATGGTGATGGAGCCCAATCTGTCTGTTTACTACACTGTATCAGTAGAACAAACATGTGGAGCACCGTCACACGACGAGGCCCCTAAGTTCAACAAGAAGAACAACAACAGACTACAGTACGCTATCAACTACATCTTGACATCCATACCTTCTTGAAATCATATGATAGATAATCTTCGGTTTGGTATTTATTTGTGTGTGTGTGTTACTGCGAGGTTACAGACTCACTAATGTATACAGTATCTAGATGGCTCCTAGGCAGAAAATTGACTTATCATATTTCATGAAAGGAGCTGGTTATGCTTAATGATGTTTTTCATATTTTTTATGTTCTAGTGGATTACGTTTACGTGTCAAGAGTTAAGTTGAACAAGGAGCCATTGGGGTACTGAATGATCGGTGTTCAGCCCTTGAGCATGGCGATGCGACCCTTGGTTATAATGTCTTGGTCTTAGGATATTACAACACGATGATCAAACTTTCGGTTATGATCATGATACGTTTCTCCAATACAACATCTGAATTTCCATCGAACCTGTGGAATTAAGGATTTAGGAGTGTGGGTCGATGTAGTCGAACAAGCATCATTCTGATGGACTGTGGCTGTAATGTCTGAGGTCGTCCAGAGAATTTTTCAGGTGAAATATATCACGAAAAAGTTGAGAAAGAAGAAAGATCGACACAGAAATATATTCATCAAAGAGAAATGCGAAAACAATGGTCAGAGAGGATAAAGTGTGACATTAATAAAGATAAAAGCGTAAGAATACGTTAAATGTTCAGTTATGTTACGACAGTTGTGAAGAAAACTACTGAGACTGATATGATTGTTGATATCAAAAAATTTTCATGTTAATGCTACATTAATCATCCTTGTAAGAGATATCGGTATTACATTTAATGCTAACATATTGAATATCTGTATAATGAATATCAATATCACATTTGACACATACGTTAGCTTTGATATCAACTTTCAATTAAAGAACATTATAAATGTTTACTAGAGTAATGCCTATCAGTGCTGAACAGGTTTGCAGGCAGCGCTAGACCACTCGTGGCAATGTATTACTATGATGGACAGGAAAACAAAATATATACAGATACAAAGACTACAAAGAAACACAACGGAATTCAAACAGCAACAAAACCTTGGGTTCTTTCGAGGCTGCTTGTGATAGTGAAAGATATTAGAAACTCACAGAAGAATATCGTAAAAGTTAGAAAGCTAAAGATAATTCAAAATGTTATACTGACCATGGAAGCGCAATCATGTAATTCGACCTGAAACGAAATAATTAACAAGTTTTTTTTTAAACGTATCTAAAATACTGCTTTCAACCACTCTAATAGGCAAATCGTTCCATATGTTAACAATCGAGTTACAACGCTTCCTACAAGTTTGTATTCATTACTACAAATAAAATTAGACGAATCTAGTCTTAAAAAAGTTGATAGATCAAGATTATCAAAGCTTTAATCATTCTGAGTACTTGCATTAGATCATCTCTTAACCATCTCTTTTTAAAGGTAAATAGATTCAAGTCGTATAATCTGCTCTCGCAGGATTTGTTTCTTAGACTGGAAATCATTTTGGTAGCTCGACATTATACTCTCACCATTCTGTTCGTGTCTTATTTTTGAAGTAGGATGACCAAAGCTCAATGCAATATTCAAGACACGGACGAATCAATAAACTGTAAAGATTATGGATGATTTTCCTAGACTTAAGTCGAAGGCATTACTTATGAATCCAAGAATTCTGTTCGCCCTTTTCACTGCTTTTTTGCACTGTTTACTTGGTTCTAAAACATTAGAGATTACTACGCCTAAGTAATTTTTTCATTTAACGTTTGCATTCAGCAGAATTCATGCTGTAGCTTGCCTTTTCATTTTCTATTATCGATATGTAAAATTTTCCACTTATCGATATCAAAACTCATTTGCCAAGTTCAAGATTATTTGTAGATTTATTTCCCAGCTTTGTATCATCTGCGAATCTTTATATCTTGCAAAGCAGCTCATTATCAATGTCATTAATATATATGAGAAAGAGAACCCGTCTCAGGACTAGTGCTTGTGGCGCTCCGCTTGTTACACTTAACCATCCCGAGACTTGACCATTAATCACTCCTCTCTACGGCTAGTTACCAATTTCCTATCCACTAAAGTGCAACCCCATCTCTGCCATGTGACTTAATTTTTGCTGCTAACTTTTTCATGCACAAACTTATCGAAAACTTTTGAAAATCTAGACATAACATCAACTGCTTTATTTTCGTCATACAGGTTGGTTATATGAAAAAGAAAATCAAGCAGATTTGTCAGACATGAGCGGTTTCGTCGAAACTATGTTGAGAATCGTTTGTTAAGCGGCGATCCTCTAAATAGTTTACAACTGTGTCTCGAATGATGGTTTCCATATGTTATCCAACTACAGACATTAAGCTAATAGGAAGATAATTTCCAGGCAATGACTTATTACCTTCCCTGAATATCGGTGTTACACTGGGAAAATTCCATTCATCTGCAACTTTTCTTGTAGCAAGAGACTTACTGAAAAGGGCAGTCAAGGTCTTGCCTGTCTCATTTTCGCCTCTTTCACTGTTCTCGAATAAAACTTATCAGGACCTGCCGTCTTAACTCTTTTCATTCCGTTTATTGCTGGTAGTATATCTTCGGATTTTATGTCATTTTGTTGAAGAACGTTCCCCTCTCATCAATGAGATTGGATTCGGGACATGGGCTGTGTCTTCGATTGTAAACACATAAAAAGAAAAAAATACTGTTTTCACTACGGCTTCGTTGTCTTAAGCCAAGTCACCGTTTTCCGTAATAAACGGCCCCATTGACAGGGTAAGGACTCTCGTGTTTCAGGCATAACTGTAAACGCCTAAGGGTTATTTGCTCTTTTCAGCAATATACGCTTCATATTGACTTTACTTTGTCGCGTAACTTTGTCTCCACGCAAACTTGCATAACTTTCTCTATCATGTTGGTTTTTATAGTTTCTTATGAGCTACTTCCACAAAAAAAAAGACAAAAAGCACTTTTTTTTATTTCACTGTTTCACCTCCTTTGCTTCGTTTTACAAACAGACCGTCTAATACCCACTGGCCCTCTGCTGCTTTGAAGGCTTTTTGGAAACATTTTCAAGCTATGTTCATGTCATTTTCACTAGCTATATCATTCCAGGTCTGCTTGTCAAGAGCAGTGAGAAGGTTATCAAAATTTGCGCGTTAAAATAGGGTATTTTTTCGCGACTGTGATGTTGACCAACATTACATGCAATGTTGATGACGATCTTAAAAGTCATTTGTCGGTGATCATGTATGCCAAATTTTTATCCAACTTCAGCATTGTTAACGAGATCCTCATTTGTAGTTAGAGCTAAATCTTACATATTTGCTACTCGAGTAGTTTCTACACTAATCGGATTAGGCCGCTATCAAGCAAATTTAGGCAGAGTCCACGCCCGAAGCTATTGGTAAAACATTCTCTCCATTTAGATACCGGTATGTTAAAGTCTCCTAAAATGATAGAATCTTGTTCATTACAAAAATCTGCTGACTGACCATATAAGCTTTCGTCTTCCTCTGGCGTCTGTGCAGGAGGCCTATAAACTAATCCTACTATTATTTTTTTACGTAGTTTATCTTTGATTTCTAAAAAGAATGAAGTCGTCATTCTTAACGAATACATTTCTCACCAAGAGATTTAAATGATCCTTAGAAGTGGGCAGGTCACCGCCTACCTTGTTTCCCCTTTCCTTATCAAGAACAGAGTGTACCCTGGAATTGAGTATTCGATGAGGAAATCCCTGTTGTTATATCTAACCAAGACTCGAAAATGGCGCTCATATCATGACTTCCTTCTACCGTTGTTGTCACTAACTCTGAGACTTTAGTTCGTACACTCTTAGTGTTAACATAAAGCATTTTTATAGGAAACTGAGACCTATTTGGAAAGGTACACTTACGTAAGGGGACTGGTTTAATCCACAAGGGCTGCGTTTTACTTTTACGAAAACACTCGTGTAGACTCACTGAGGAGCTTGCCTAAACTCGCAGCTCTCACTTTATTCAGATGGAACAAAATGTGAGGAAAAATCCATGAAAAAAAGGAAGTCTGTGAAGGGAAGAGGTCGTCAACTGAATTTGTCATAGGAGGTAAATTAAGTCATTAGGATTTCAGAGGCTAGTAGGCCACATAGGTCTTCTGTGACCAATGAAGTTCACTAAATTTGGTAAACATTGGTAATGAATGAAACTCATGAACGAAATAAGTTAGAAGTTAATATTAATTCAGTGTTTGTTTCCAAAACAATTTCACAGAAGACACCCAATAAAAATATTGGGAATGTAAGCTGGATCAGAAAAAAAAGACAATGTACTAATACTGAACCAAGAGCAACACAGGCCAGGATGTCTCGTGTGGTAGCAAGGTGTCTCTTAGGCTAATACTTCCAACAACACATTCATATACCAAGAGGATTCAACGCAAGGACGCTCGTGATGCATGCGCAACTCTCAGCGAGTTTTGGGTCCGAGACTCTGAGCGCAATCTATTTAAGAAAACTTTATCTTATGATCGACGGAAGGTAAGGTGACAGGAAGTATCTCTATACTCCAGGCATGAAAAGCTGAATCATATATGCAGAAGGAAAAATATGAACAGGAAGGGAACTGCACAGTCGAGAGATGGGGAATAAACAATGAGAGAGAAGGAGGATGTTCGTATTTACGGAGTTTCAGCAGTGTACTGGGGACAACAGCCGGAATACAGAGTAGCGCTTGTCTGGGTTCAGACAAGCGGTGCATAACTGACTGAATTTCATCAAAGCATTGACTGTACAAGTGGCGGTAAGGATAAGGAGCGACAAGATACAGAATACTGAGCATGAAGGGGAGACTTGCTGTGTAGGACAAGGTCGTACATATGGCACGTAGCCTTGGCCTGGATAGTGTCAGAGTTAAGGTAGACTGGAATGCACCGCCGCAAATATTAGAATAGCATTTCAAGTGAGGATGAACATGATTACGGTAAACAGTTAACGCTAGGAAGTAAGACAATGTTGAGAGCATCAAGAAAGGCAAGGTCTTCATCAGGCGGACTTCTATGACGCTTACCACATGTTTATGGTCAGATGTTTACCGTAAAGCTGATATGGAAAGATTATGCTGCTGAGACTATCAAGAAGGGATGGAAAATTATTTTTTGTGCAAAAGTCATTAAATATTGAACTTTAGTTTTATTACATGATGTAGTAATACACTTTCCCTATTCTGTGATAGCTGAGGCAAAAGATGAGAAAAATATATAAGATAATGGACGTGAATAGGTGATTTTATGTGGAAGAATGATTATGTCAAATTTTCATATTACATAACTTTTCAAAGGTTTCGTGAAAAACTGAAACTCTTGAAATATTGAGACATTTGTTTATATGGCATAATTTCTCGATCTTTTGATGTTTGAATGACAAGTGAAAGTTTTCAAAAAGTTGTCAAAAAGGAAGCAGGAATACTAAGAGTTTCTTATCTTATTGTTACACATAGCTGACCGATTCTCAAACATTTCTTGTTGGAATCCTTCTTTTAAGAGAGCGAAGCAAACAGTGATCGAAACGCCGAAAACGCTATCAAGTCAGTAGGGCTTTCAAAGCTACTAGCATTACGACACTGATGCAGTCTTCAGGGAGATACGTTAAGGTATGCCGCAGAGCGATAGGATAGCCTCTTCTAAAGGCAGATGTTAGCTGCGAATACGTTTGCTTGGCCTGTAATAACTGACAAGAATGTTTTGTACAAGAAAGAGGACAGAGGCGAGAAGAGAACCCAGGGTGGTATAAGCAGGTTTAAAAAAAATAGTCAGAGATTCAGTTACGTCTACATGGACGCTGCAGGTGAATAGTAGAGAAGTCTGCACGGACATTGCAGATGGATAGACGAGAAAACTGGAATGGAAGATTAAAGAAGGAAGAAGACCAAAAGAAGGAAGTTTGGAGAGGAATGATTGATGCCAAACTTGTTAAAAGCTTTGGATATGTCTAGTACAAAACGAAAAGATATTCAGAAATGTTCGAAATCAGTGAAAATTTTAACTGAGTAAAGGTTGATTTGTGCCGGGAATCCAGGCAAATTTATTGTGCACCCGGTACTCATCCTTGAGCGGTAGCGCAAAAGAATTACAGGGATCAGAAAGAGTCGTAGTCAGACCCCAGTGGGTTGATATGATGTGCATTATATAGCTACATAGTTTCATATGGTGAATTTTACCTGCTAGATGCAAAACGTTGATACAAACTTAAAATTTCAGGTATCTTGTTATTTACAATAAGGTGTTGTGACATTTCTCGCAGGGTTTGTTTAGATCTATCCCAAAACGGCTCTATTTTTCACTTTCTAAGACACAGCGTTCTAGTTTGTCTCCAAATCTTTGACCACAAACTTTACATTTTACATGATTAACATCTCCAGATAGGCCAAAGCGCCAGTAGTACCTATAGCCTAGCCTTAATCTAGCAATTACAACTGAGTATTGTCATATCACTATATTGCTGAAAATGTTCCTGTTGGCCATTTTCCTTAAAAGTTGCATGGATCCCCCTTTTGATGCCAAGTCTTTCATGTATTTCTTTGTACTGATTTCGCACAACGTTTCTTATATTTTCAGTAACTGCGGGATGACTTAATTGGTCTCTAATTCCTTTACCATGAAAGAGCTTGGGAAGTGTTTTCTTTAGCAGCTTATCAACTTCTGCTTCATTCATCTCACCATCATCGTCACTGTGTGAAGAACCTGACGGTGATACGCCGTTGTCTACCTTTTCATGTTTTGAGAGCGTTATAGGCTTTTCTTGCTTAGCAGATTTCTCACTTAACTCATATACCTGCTCACCAAGTACATCAATACATTTGAACACATTATTGTCGCCATGTTCTGGTGTTCCTATCACCTGTTGGTGTGCATCAACCTTTTCCTTCATCAATTGGACTTTCTCACATAGCACTTCGATAGATTTATGCATGCTTGCTCCCCTATCACCATGCACAGCTGTTTCTTCTACTTGTTGGTGGGCATTAACCTTTTCACTTGGCATTAGCGTTTTCTCATAGAGCTTTTCCACAGATTTGTATTGAACTTCCATAACTTTCAACATACTTATCGCGCTTGAGCACGCAGAAATCTCAGCTACAGACTGTTTAAGTATCTCCTATTCTTTATCTTCACTACTTGCACTTAACACAGTGAGATCAGAATGTAACATGCTGGTCTCTGAAGCCAGATGCAAATACTCAGACATTAGGACACAAACTAGAACACTATGTCTTAGAATGTGAAAAAAAAAAATAGAGCCGTTTAGGGATAGATCTAAACAAACCTTGCAAGAAATGTCACAACACCTTATTTTTAATAACAAGTTGCCTGAAATTTTAGGTTTGTATCCACTTTTTGCATCTAGCAGGTAAAACGTATCATATGAAACTATGTAACTATGTAATGTATGTAATATCAACCCACTGGGGTCTGGCTAAGACCCTTTCTGACCCCCTAATCCTTTTGTGCTACCGCTCACTGAGTAAAGATCCACAATAAACCTGCTGGAGGAAATTTGCCCTGTGTGTTCAATATTAGTTTTATCTTCCAAAGTGTTTTATAATGGGTTCCGTAACTCAAAAGACGGCTGAGATGAGGGTCGATTGGCTTGTAAGCGGATGAGAAGGACGGATAACCCTCTATAAAGATGGGATGCTTCTTAGCAGTGGTTTGTAAAGAGTACGAAGGACCAGGGTTGAGACTAGGTTACCAGGCCATACGGCGAGTAAAAGACTGTGCGCTCGTACTAGGAGCGTTATTAGGACTGGGTTACAGGAAGGTGAAGAAAACAGTTAAGATATAAGAGTTAGAGGTTCGTATTAGCAACTTCTTAATAGATTTGGAATCTTAATAGATTTGGAATGAGGAGGGTTATGATTACCTCGGTCAAGAGACGAGTTCTTTGCCAACATTAAGCCAGTGAGATTAACCTCATCTATGGATACTGTTACAGTACTGAAATTATCGTAAGACAAGTTGGGTTTTAATGAGGTCCGGAACAGAGGATCGGAACGATATGTTACTCTTATAGTGGATCTGTAACTTGGCGACTTTTTCTTTATCTTAACAGAATTAACAGTGTGTTATCCTTTGTGCTATGATGTGTAATGTCGTCATGGATCTATACCAGAAATGAGTCTCCAGAATTTCTATGTAACTAATTTACATCTTGGAGTATTTTGGAAAGATAGAGTCCACTAAGGATGGAGAATCAGCTGTCACGTATAAGCAAAATGACAAGTGACAAATTCGTTCTCCAGGACTATAGTTTTCGTCGTGTTGTGAGTAAAAGTTTTAGGCATTATTAGTGTCATTCTGATTAGTGTCATGGCTGATGAACACATTCTAAGCAGTTTTATGCTAATGCCAGATGGTGAGGGACCCGTGTGGGTGGTTTTGATAGTAGCTAGTACAGGGCAGACTGCACTGGTCGAACACTAATCAGGAAATACTCTAGATGGAGATACAGCCACAGTTCAGAGGTTAAGGTTTCTACTTATGGACCTAATGGCGATCAGGGTAGTGATTTTCTCTGTGTAAAAGCTCCGGAGAGGGGCTGACAGTGAATCAATAAAAAAAGTGTTTAAGACGGCGACTTTCATGGCGATTGAAGCCACGTAAAGCAGATTTGCACCATGGTTACCAGATACAATATGTCCTATTGTGATTGAGGGAAACAATTGAAAAGTTGAAATTAATACCATGATTAATTGTTTACCGTTGAAAAATAAGTTGGGTTCTTGAGCGGGATGTGTTGAACCAGACCAGGTCGTACTGTGATGATTACAGCTGAGGTTGAAGGAAGCAAGAAAGTTTTTAAAGGATGCTACAATAGAGGAAGTATCGCCCCCATGTTGATAGAGACCAGAGATGAATGGGCAATGAGGAAACTGAAATCGATGTAATCATAGTTTGGGGAAACTTGGCCCGCCGCAAGATAAAGGACTTGTTGTTGCGTAACTTAAACATCAAATAAACTTCACCGATGTTGGTATCAGTACTTCTGGTATTACTGATCAGTATCGTTGGAGATGAAGGTGAATGTTGATTGAGTGGCTAGGAGTAATTATGGACTACAGTCACACTGCACATTATCTGGCTGGAATTTCATTTATTAAGCTTGATGAGCAGAAAGACAGCCACCTTGGCCTGTGGAATGGCAAGGGAAGAAAACAGTAAAGGCCGCACAAAAGAATGCTAGAGTAAATGATAAGGACCCCACACTACTGCTTGTCATCAAACACAGGAAGGTGCACCTGCAATATGAACATCCTCCTTATATACTACCAAGGAGTCTGGGTCCATCACTATCAAGAGGCCGCACTGCGGTGCCACATTATCACCTGTACCTTATGCCAAAACCGCCTGCCTCCTACCCCTGGGTCACAGTTGTACAGTTGATTAGGTCACTGTGAGTCAAAACCTAAGTAGGGAAGCCATACGTGATGCTGTGGTTAAAGTGGCACTCATTCCTACCACCTTGGCCTTTAAGCCTGTGCTAGCCAGATCAATTAATTATACTCACAGAGTCAGGCCAGTGCAATTAGAATTAGGATCTACAGTTCACATTCCCAGGTACCCATCTGGGTTGGCCGCGAGATGGGTGCTCGGACTGGGGGCTCAGACTCTGGCTCACCAATTCACACCCTAACCACTTTACTATCATGGTTCAGTAGGGAAAGGAAAGCAAACTGATGGGAAGGATGAAACCTATGATAAAATTACAGCGTTCTTGGTATCACGAGAAGCTTTGGGTCTGATTTTATAAGATGATTTCTCTGCCAGCTTGAGATTTGTCGATGAAAGATCTAGGATAATTCAACTATAATTCAGCATTATTGATACTCTCAAACTCTTCATCCATGAATTCATGTCTGCACACACAGAGTTTCCCGTAGGTGTGTGGGCGAAAATGTTGAATGTATGACTCTATCATGTGTAGCAAATATATGAACAAACATTTGTGGAATTTCTGTAAATGCAGGGTCGGCAACATGTTCAACATGTTGCCGACACTACGAATCAGACAATCTAAGTATGGCAACATACAATCATTATTTCCATAGCAAATTTGATGGAAGGTAGTAAATTATTAAGCAAGGCGAGATATGTTTCTAGATTCTTCACTAGCTGGCCAGAGACAGAACTCTTCATCTACATATTGGAACCAGACTGCATTAATGGGTAAAACACCTTTCAGTAATTTCCTCTCATAATATTCCATATAGAAATTCCTCATCACTGAGTTTTTCCAGATTTTTTAACATATTACTTTCCATTACAGTCAAATCTACCGCTAGTCTCTGATACACTGTTCTATTATTCTAGGAAAAACAGAATTTGAAACAGATAAACTAAGTTTGTCCATAGAATCCACAAGAAATTCTAACAAGTCATCAACTGGAACTTTTGTGAACAATAATGACTCATCAAAACTTACAATTTTGAAATCGTATTTTGTGTCAAGAATGTTCAGTTCTTTAACCACATCTTCGTATATTATTCATGGCATTAGCATTTGAACTGCAGAATCACTAACTAGTGTGTTTGATAATGACACCAACCATTTACATAACTTGAACGTGATTGGGTCTTGGTGGATAGTTTGGTTTATGTGTTTTGACATATTAATACATACGAACAAATGACAATCAACAGAAAGGCAATTCACAAAATAAACGCCATTACAACACTAAATGGCACCATTTTTGGACAAGAATAAGAATCCCTCAATATCCTGTACAAAGAATTCATCCTCTCCATTTTAAGATATACCTCACCTTCCTTGTCGTCCACCCTCTCAAAAGCAATGATACCCAAGCTGCAACTCACTTAGAACAATCACTGGCTACTTAGCAACCATAAACACTCAACATTTTCACGGTGAAACGAAGATCCTCCCAGCGCAGTCCCGCCTCAACAAGTTTGGCATTCAGTTCCGTGCAACAACACTAGACGTTTCCCATCCACACTATACCATAACTAACAAACACCAGTCCTCAAGAAGAAACAAAATGGTTTCTCCTCGCCTCATGCTTCAGTAACCTCTATTCCCAGATCCGCTAGCCCACACAAATTTAATACTGACAAAACACATGTTCACTGAACTAACCCGACAATCACTAAAAAACTGACCTCCAACCCACCAGACGTACACTTAACAGAAACCACACTCTCCAGACAAGAGTCTATCTCTCTCTTCTACTCTCTGACATAACATATCACTATATCGCTCTCTGCACTGTTTCTGATATTCCAAAACACTTCATGCCCACGATGCAGCTACCATAAGTAAGACACGCAACACTTACTCCTTAACAGAGTATCACGAATGTTACAATATATGTTGAATGTTACAATATATGGTGGCTTATCTGATTACTAATAACGTAACAATATATGATGGATCAGCCTAGGTAGCGGCTCAGAGGAATAATAGTAATAAACCTCGTGGGTCAACATCTGCAAGTGAACCTAATCAATTAGACTGTGCTGGTCGCGTATCCCAACGGGCTGCGACCACAAACAGCCTGATTGATCAAAGGAACAAGAGTGTAGCCTAGACCCAGACCTAATCGAGAAGGGCATAGATGAGCCTATAAAACCAACTTAAGGCGAGAAAAGACTAAGAGTGATGAGTATTAACAATTTTTCTCAGGTAAATTTTCAGTACAAGTCAGCCTAGGATCGGACCCGCATGGATTCGAATACTGGGTGTGCCAATCGGCATACACCCAACTCGGGTGTTCGTTTTCCCCTTGAAACTAGTCAATAGATTTGTACCTGGTTTAGGCTGTGTGTGTGTGTGTGTGTGTGTGTGTGTATTTATAAATACATAGGAGTGAATATATGAAACATATGCAAGGTTAAGAAACGGGGCAACACGAGTGCAAAACTCTCCCCAAGTATCACATAAATAGTAATCACATGTAATATTAGTAAGTCCTCCAGTGAGTCCCGAAACTTCTCCAGCCAGGACGGAAGGCGGTACACGGTAACTTTTCGGCCACCAGTGCTTATGATAAGACCATAACAACATAAGAATGATGAAGTCTGCAAAATGACCTATACGTGGCAGCCCCAGACCCTATCCCTAGAAACTTAGATCCACCTATCATCCTCATCCATAGATTTACCCAGTCTATACTTAAAGCTCCCCAGGGAGGCCGCTTCTACCACATGACTATTAAGTCTATTCCATTCATCTACATCCCTATTAGTAAACTAGTTCCTACCAATCTTTTTCCTAAACCTAAACTTGTCCAGCTTACATCCATTATTTCGTGTCCTACCATTTTGACTGAAAATAAAAACATTGTTAATGTCTCCCCGGTTACAGCCAATAATCCACTTGAAAACCTCAATCAAATCCCCCCGAACTCTTCTTTTTTCCAATGAATGTAGATTAAGTCTCTGAAGTCTGTCACGTAAGGTAAGCTCCTCAGCCTATGAATCGTCTTTGTCATCCTTCTTTGCGCTGTCTCTAGCAAAATGATATCCAACTAATCGCCTGATTAGTACCCATTTGGTGTATCACTAGGAACAGGAGAAGAAAGGACTCTCTCTCACGGAAACCATAGCCTCCCCTCCACATCCAAGTCTTAAGACCTTTCTGTGGCTTCCTCTGAGCGCTTCATATTCCGTGGTTCAGCCTATTGACGATAAGTCGCCCCCTGTATAGCAGATCGCTTCAATTTACGCTATTTCGTAACCCCCCCCACCGGGTATCCCTTTTCCCTGTCCCCCTACTTCTGACACATACACTCTTTAAGTTAACCTGTCCTCATTCATCCTCTCCATTTGTCAAACTATTTCAGCAAGTCGTTTTCGGCCCTGTCAACTATACTTCCATTACTACCACACCTATCTCATACCCAGTGTTTTCGGTCTGTATTTTACTCAATGTTTCTGAGAGCATTTCACATATGTAATTCAAAATTTGTTGATGGTGAGCTCTGCCAAATCTATGATATATGTTATGAGTTAGAGTATCCCAAACATTTCCTTGGCACATGATAATCTAGCCATAAAGTCTTCTTTTAATGTTCAACCTTAAGAAACATTTGTGAACAAATCCTAGTTGGTAATACTCTATTTAAAGAGCTTGCTTAATGTTTCTGCTTTGTTAAAAACTTTGAATATTAATGTAGTCTTCAGAAATAATAATACTATCAGGGAAAGTCTTAACAAAATTTCGTAACTACTCAAAAACGTTATGTGTTCAATATTCCTTGTAAAGATTGTGATCAGTTTTACAATAGTAAAACTGGTAAGATTCTTAGTGTTATGGTTTAGGATATAAAAATAGTGCTAAGTATGATCAAGAACCTAAACAATATTTGTTGACCTTATAGATTTTGATAATTTAAAAGGCTGGACCAATGATAAGGTTCTCACATACATTAACATAATTATTAGGAATATTGTTGAATTATCTTTTATCAGACAACAGATACATCATTCTTAAAAAAAAAAATCTGGCTGTTCTCAGCCTTCTATCTCATTCTTGTATCACCCCTGAAAATGTGATAATTACACGAAGGTGCATTTGGTAACACATCGTATT
>JAYMFT010095110.1:0-13915 GCA_038088735.1 Panulirus argus | reverse complement strand
AATCTTCACCTTTGCCTCCACAAGATAGTGATCAGACATCCCACCAGCTGCCCCTCTCAGCACATTTACATCCAAAAATCTCTCTTTTACTCTCCTATCAATTAATATGCAATCCAATAAAGCCCGCTGACCATCTCTCCTTCTCACAATACGTATACTTTTGTATGTCCCTTTTTTTAAAGCATATATTCCCAATCACCAGTCCATTTTCAGTATACAACTTCGCAAGCTGTTCCCCATTTTCATTCATAACGCCAAATATGTTTATAAGAAAAATGAAATTGATAATCGACCTGATATTCTTGAGGTGATTAGGTAGAATGTTGTCCGTAAGAGAGGCCTGGTATGTGACGGATCTTTGTGATCAAGAGTTTTCCTCTGGGGTGCAGGCCGTAACATTGAAGCTGTACAGGCCGTAACAGTGCAACTATACAGGCCTTAACAGTACAGCTCTTTCAGCGTAATTTTTATCTTTTCATGATTTTTTATTTTTAGCTGGTGACCTGGCCTGTGAATTCATAGTAGTCCTTTTGATGAATGAGTGTCGCGCATATGAGCCTTAATTCTTTTTTTTAAGTAGTGTAGTTAATTGTTTTGATAAACACGACACGTACGTCATAATCATCCTGGAAACTGAAAGACATGACAAAAAAATGATGACAAAAATAATTTTCGTTGTCAACACCATCACTACAGTGGGAGTGAAGAGAACGATTGCATTACCCTTGAGCATGATGGTACTGCCCTTAAGTATCATGCCGTCGCCTTCGACCGAACCTCTAAGGGCAGGAGCATTATACCCAAGGATCGTACCGTCCAAGGTCAACGGGCTAATTCCGTAAGCAAGAAAGACCGCTGCAACACCAACCGAGGAACCGAGCTGAGACGCCAACTAAAATAATGTCATCAGACTTGCCATTACTTTGTTTTGTGCCGGTAACTCCGGCAAGTTTATGGTGCCGCCCATGCTCGTCCTGTGAGAGGTAGCGCAAAAGGATTATAGAGGTCACAGATGACCTCTGTCAGACCCCAGTGGGCTGATATGACGTAGGTTGTTGCAAAGCTGGTTCATTTACACAGGCTTCATTACATACATTATATACTCTTTCATATGGTAAGTTTTACCGACTATTTGCAAAAAATGGATACAATCTTAAGCCGACCGTAGAAGGGATTAATAATAATGATAATATGAATAATGCTAATAATTATGATAATGTAGAAATAGATTTATTTGCCATCAATGTAACATAAAAAAGTACTGACAGAGTACATAAATATCTTGAGAGAAGATGAAACCTTAGGACCCATGTGTCTGTAAATCATTTACCAGACTACATGGGAATCCTATTGAAAATCTGGTGCTACAATAGTATGCGGTCTACCACGGTATCAAACACTATAGCATGCGGTCTACCTCATTTGCTACCTAACCTAACCTAACCTAAGCTAGGTTAGGTTAGGTTACGTTAAGTAGTAAATGAGGTAGACCGCAGGCTATAGTTTCTGATACCGTGGTAGACCGCATACTATAGTAGTACCGAAAATCTTTTAAGCATCCAGAAGAATTTACAGCTGCAAACACAACCAGTAACCCGTATAGTCTTAATGTGATTTTTTTTATGAAGGATTTCCTTCGTCACCTTGAGCACGGCGATACGACCCTTGAGCACCTTGTTATTAATGGTATCTTGTTATTAACAATAAACTGTTGTGACACCTCTTGTAGTGGTTATATAGATATAACCCTAAAAGGCTCTATTTTTTCTTTTTTTTTCACTTTCTAAGACACTCTATTCTTTGCGTCAATCTTTTGAACACAAACTTTACAGTTTACATGAATAACATTTCCAGATTGGCCAAAGCGCCAGTAGTACCTATAGCCTAGCCTTAATCTGGCAATTGCAACATGTAATCTGCTGATCTTATTACTTTTTCCATATACATGTTTTACTTTACACATTTCACTGTGATGGAAAATATTTCTACTTGTGCCTATCTCAACTCGTATAGTTGCTTAAAAGAGGTCTTTTAGTTCCTTTCTAAAAACAGTTTTCGGGCTTCTGACTGGCAACCCAATGTTATATTCGACAGCTTCTCTGCGAGGTGCTAGTTTGGCTAAAGCATCAGCTCTGTAATGCTCACGGAAGCCTATATTTGATTTGATTTGAATTCATCAACTAATAATGTCTGAATATTTGCCTCTGGCTTCAGAGACCAGCATTTTACATTTTGATCTGTAGGTGTTAAGGGCAAGTAGAGAATATTAAGAATCAGAGATAATTAGACTGACTAAACTGTCTGTAGCAGTGATTTCTACAAGCTCGAGCGATAAGTACAGGTAACAACTCAGTTTGTAGAGTAGATGCCCAGTAGTTTATTTTAATATATTTCTCTAATCTATTACCATTGGGCTGGATCACAATGGCAGCACACTGCCTGCCCTCCCAGTGGCAGAGTCGCGAGAACTGTCAGTTTAGATGTACTGGGCTATGTTACCGACAGTCTGGAGTTTCCGTATATGTTCAAGAGCACTGGTTTTGGGTGAGTGTTGGAGGTGAAGATTGTAAGTAATTAGTTTCTAATGTGGATAAGTAAATGTAGTGACGTCAAATCGAATTATCTGCATGGAAGGCGGGAAATGCTGCTGCTTCCTAACTTTATACAAATTTTGAACACCAAACATTGTCATGCGATTGGCTGTCATTTGAATCCATTAAGATTCACTTGTGCCCTGGCATATATGGTTTAGCAATTCTTTAGAGACTATTTACTATCTAATTCACCACGTAGAAGATTCATTCCTAAGACTGATTTCAAGTATTCTGTTTTCAGTGCTGGGGATACCAAGTTCTTTCTGCATGTTGAGTACTTTAGTGGTCCTGGGGCAACCGAGTTTGATTCTTAAGGCTTCGTTTGCGATTAACAAATCTATTAATACCTTGCTGTTATGAAGTACTAAAGCTGGTGTTTGGTAACCTATTAGAGACAATATACGCAAAGCACATCATTTTAACAATTCTGATGTTTGCTCCATAATTAGGATTGTACCCTGCAACATCTTTTAGAGCTCTGAGTCTATCTGTAAATTGTCGATTTACTTTTTGCACACCGTCTGCATTACATGAGACTAAAATATCAAGATATTTAAAGGAGAAGACATAGTCAGTGGGGTTTTCATCAATTTTTAATTTAGGTCGTCCGTTCCTATCGTTACCAACTCGATTATTGAAGACCTTGGTTTTATTTTCATGAATGATAAAGCCAAGGCTTTCACAGGCTGTGTGTATGCAATTAAGAACATTTTGTATTTCACGACATGTTTTGGTGAGTACAAGAATATCATCAGCATAACTATTAGTGATGTTCCTGGGACTTTCTGGAATTTATTTCATTTATGTATTGATTAGTTTATTGATCAAAGTGGGACTTAGTACTCCACCTTGAGGAGCGCCAAGTAGCATGTCTTTAACTTTACTTTTGATGCCTTGAAACAATACCGCAGACTTTCTTTTAGAGGAATAGTCGAGTGTCCAGTGCAGGAGTCTGCCATCTATATTCATTTTTGCTAACTCACACAAAATTGCCTGTTGGCAATATCAAATCCAGCTTTTAGGTCAAAGAGATGTGGTGTACTTATGCCATCTGTCCACATGAACTGTTAGGAAAGTAGTGATACAGTTGTGAACACTTCTGCTGTGTGTGAAACCATTAATATTAGGTGATGTTTGTTCTTTGATTCTTTGATTCTGTGTAGTAAGTCTGTTGAGCACCACCCTCTCAAAAGTCTCGCATAGGCAACTCGTCAGGGAGATGGAGCGGGGAGATTATCCTGTTCCATGGCCTCCCAGGAGTTACCATATTTTGTAAGGGTTGAACCCCGGTAGTTCGGCCAGCGTCAGACCTGCTAGGAGGAGAGGTCGGGGAAAGGGGAATGTCTGCTGTGTTGCTCATCAGGTCGCTGGAGTGGAGGAACCTGTTTAGGGCAGTCTAGATATCGTGTCCTGAGTTCACGTTGCTTACAGTTTATGCATTTTTCTTCAGTGGTCTCCCCGTTTTCAAGTGTTTCCATTGCATGTTTGTGTGGCTTGTTTCCCTGCATACATACCACACCAGGAGGACAGGAGGACTTGGATCTGCAGACGTTCAACACATAATTCCATCAGTGGCATTTCTAGCACCGCCGTCTCGGAGGACGATAGATATCCACCCAGAGATAACGGAAGGCGCCAGGGAGTGTGTGTTTCCTAGGTGGGTGTTCACTGCCAATTCAGTCTGCTGTGACTGAGACGTTTAACATTCTTGAAGTTTTCATTCTGATGAGGAATTGCGAGGCCTTGGTATCTGCTGTTGTATGCCTTCAATAACACTGGTGGTTAGTTCCTCAACAAATCGTTGATCATTTTCAAGGTGACGTGGTTCTGGGAGTTGTGTTCGAAATGAAATTCGGCTTGTGGATATCTCCTTCTCACGTGTGTCAACCACTGGTAAATATTTGGCCTCTGTGCCTGTGCCTGGTAGGTGGGACAGTTCCACTTTGCGCTGATCATGTGACCTTGATGGTGCCAAAAGCTCGTCATCAGCCAGAGTGGTTGCTGATGCATTTGGATGGTGGCTGCCCAAGTCACAATGTCTTGTGTGTCTTCAAGGGAGACTTCTTTGTCGTGTTCACTCAGTGCTGTGTGTGGTAAAGGAGGTTAGCTTTCCTTGTATGAGGCTGTTGTTGTTGGCCGTAAGAGGAATCATGGAGTAACTCCTTAACCGAAGTAGAGGAGGCCAAGTCCGCGCACCCCAGCCGAGACTCACATCCTCTAACGCGGCGGAGGTCAGTAGCAGCCGTCTCTCTCCTCGTCCGTAGAGCTATACAGAGCTATCCAAGTACAGGAAAACGATGCTGGTAGCCGCATGGAGTGGTGGTCTCCCGCCGCATTGCCCAGAGAACAGAGCAAAAGCTAGTATGGATAACCCAATCCACAGGAAAGTCGACAGAGAAGAGCTGGGACGTCTACACCTTGCAGTACTTCAAGGGACATTGCAAACCTGCCAGGAGTTGCCAAACCTTCGGGGTCTGGTCTTGCATTATATCCTTGGGGGTTGAATATGACCCGTATGGTGATATCATCGGCTGAGCCAATGAAAAAGAGTATACCTTATCTCTTTTGATAGTTTTATTCGAATTTTTCCCAAAAAGTTACAGTGGGCATAATTGGATTTCGATTCAGGACGATTTAGTAGGATCTTTACCCACCCGATATTAGAGAGGAGGAAATATTTTATATAACTCGCTTGTTCTGAGGATATTCCTCCCTGTACACGTGATGAGTCTCACCGCCTGCTTCAGGGCCGCTGCAACAGGAAGTAATGAGGTCTCTGGTGCACCGTCCTTCAGCCAATTATGTGTCGACGGATCAACGCTGTGGTAGGATACGACGCGAGTGACCTGCACTGAGAGAAAGTTATGAGTGTGGAACTTGCTAGGTACGTTAGGGCTGGGAGGAGGGTTGGGTGTCGTGGGGTCAGGCTAGGAGAGAGCTAAGAGCACTAGGGAAGGGCTAGGTGAAGTGGAACAGGTTTGGGAGAAAGTTTGATAATGTTGGATAGAGATGGAAATGTATTGGGTGTAGAAAGGTAGGAATAGGAGAGTACTGGGCTTAGAAAGATAGGCCTGGGAGAATGCTTGGTGTAGAAGAGGAAGCTGGATGTAGGTTGGATAGGGCTCAGACAGAAATGGATTTAATGGAGAAGGATGGAAAAAACTGGGTGTCGTGTTATTTCGGTGGGAGACTGTTGAATGGTGTGGGCTGGGTGTAGTGGTCTGGGACTTAGAGAATTTGTTTTTCTTTTACTGGGTACGAGTATTTGAGAGAGCATGATTTTGAGTTTGGTCACTCATCAGTATTGAAGCCTAAACCTCTCGTGGTAAAAAAAAAAAACACGTTCTAGTCTTTATCCAGCTCAGTGGCAGGTAGATAATCAGGATTTCTATGAGATATCAAATCACATACCTTTCTGGAGTTTGAAAAGGGCCTCTTTAGAGATTCAGGAATACAGCGAAAACGAATTCTCGTTCATTCATTACTCATGGCTGTGTTCATATTTATACTATATAATGCGCTACTTATAAAACGTATTCATGTTTGTACCGCACTGTCATGCTTCTTTTCTTTTTCTCTTTCTTCCGGAGGCCCGCATTTTTATTGAAAGGCAAATTATTGTCTTTAAGGAAGTGTAAAGCTTGCATTGTGCTGCTCTCAGAAATTTAAGTAAAGGTCTGGAAGGAGGGTTACAGAGCGACAGTTCATCGCTAGCAAATGAGATCAGCCTTTACTGGGACTAATTCATCAGACATCAGCTCCACAGGAAGTGCAACAGTTTGCATACGGAAACATCACAGACCTGTGTCAGGAAGGCTGCTTCGGCAGTTGCTGCCCGCTTCAGTAAGTGAGACGAGACAATGGCAGACAAGGGAGAGGTCCTCAGGGGATCCTGTGATGTCTTTGGTTTGTCTTCCCTTCACTGAGGCAGGGAGGGAAGGAAGGGGGTTGATTGTGGCACCAACAGGCTATTAGTGGCTCTAGTAATTGACTCTCCGGGGTGTGAGGAACAACCTCTACAACACGCTGATCATGAAACATATTGGCAATTATAGAAGGATGATTAATTTCCTCGTGATCATAGAGCACGCAGTGAGGGGTTCTCGAGTGGAGGTTATTGGTAAGAGGGCCGAGTCAGAATACACCAGCTTGTTCGCTTTTGGCCTTTCTACTGATAGCAGTGAACACGTTAGAGTATCTGCTGAACTCAGTGGCCTCTCAGTCAATAGCAAGCTGCTGACGTCCCTTTTTAAGTCAAGATTACATCACTTTTCTTCTGGGTGTGTGAGGTCAGTTAACATGCTCAGCCTTGGTCATCAGGTGTGTTAGGTCAGCGAGGCTGTCGTCGCAACACTGGGTAAAGGCCTTCATACACTCAGCACGTAGCTCACTGGGATATTCACCAACAGACACTATCTCCTTCGTTGGGGGTCTGTGGCCGCATGGAGTTGGTGGAAGGGCTTTATTAAGACTCTTTATTTAACTCACTTGAGAACGACGGTAGGACCCCTGAACGCGACATTACTGTAGTTTGGTATAATGGCGTGGCCTTTGACCTGCCCCTCAAGGGTCAGGTCAAAGGTCACGTCATTATACCGAAGGGTCGTTCTGTTATGCTCGAGGGTCGTGCTGACGTGCTCCGAGATCAAACTGTCGTGTTCGGTAGCTCTACCGTTGTGCTCGGTACGACAGATGCTGCTCATTGGTTTGAGGCACGACTTTGTTCCAGATATAAAGTGATAATGATAATGATAATACTAAGAATAGTAATAACAATAATTATTATTATCATTATGATAATGATAACGAAAATAATAATATTTCCAGTCATTCGACACGTTTACGTAAACAATCCCTCTTGCTAAACATTTGTGGACGTTTCTGGAGTAATATTGCCTCCACTGGTTTCTGGTCCTTTGTTTTCACGGGGGAACTGAGTTCATAAACTTGTGGCAGCATATCTGCATGCAGTGTGGTATGATAATGAAGGACGGGACTACACCTGAATGAGGTGGGAGCTGCGCGTTGTGGTAGGCTCCTTAGTGAGTCTACGCGTGAGTTGTGGTCAGAAAGCTGCCCGTTTTAAGCAGACCCATCCCCCTTCGTATGTACTCTTCCGAATAGGTCTCAATCTCATCTTAAGATATTTTTTTGTTAATGCTAGGATTATCCGCAATGGAATTTTAAGAGACAACAGCGTTAGAAGGGAATTATGATGTGAATGCTATTTCCGACTCTTGGTTAGATAACAACAACAGAGATAAAGTGGGCGGTGATGTCTTGCTTTTTGTTAAAGCTCATTTTAATCCCTTGGTGGAAGGTGTTGTAACTGTTGGAACAGCTGACTCTGTCTTTAAAGAAATGTGAAATTAAGCTTCGTAAGAAAATAGCAGCAGGACCAGTTTATAGGCCCTCCTTCCAGATGAATGGAAGTTTGCCTATGTAACTCCGATATTCGAAAAAGGTGATTAGTCACACTTCGGAAATTATAGTCCAGTTAGCTGAGCGTATGTAGTTGGAACATTTATGGAAACCATCATAAACGATTTTCAGCATGGTTTTCAATGAAATCGCTCTTGCCTGAGAGATCTACTTGATTTCTTTAAAGACTTAATCGACATGTTTGGTGAAAGTAAGTCTGTTGATGTTATCTATCTATAATTAAAAAAAAGAGGAAAACATTCGATAAGGTTCCACATCAAAGGTTACGAGCAAAAATTAAGGTAACTGGTATTGATGGAGTTGTTCTTTGTTGGGTAAGAAATTGGTTGAATAGCCGTAAATAGAGTTGTGATTAATGTTCAAGCCTCAGAGTGGTTATACGTAACAAGTGGTGTGCCACAAGGATCAATCTTGGGACCGATTCTCTTTCTCATATTTTAATGATACTGATATTGGGCTGTATTTTAAGATATAGAAATTTGCAGATGATATAAGCTGGGAAATAAACTTACAGACGAACGTCCGCAGCTTCAGACTGATAGACTGGGCTCATTAGTGGTCAATTATTATTTTTTTTTTGTCAATAAGTGTAAAGCTTTACATGCCGGCAGTAAAACCGAAAAGGCAAAGTACAGTATGAATTCTGATAAACTGCAAAAGGAAAAATGAGTAAAATGATCTGGGCGTAATGTGATCTTTGGCGACCTAAAATCAAGTAAGCAATGAACAGAAGCAGTGAAAAGTATAAAAAGAATTAGTAGATCCGTTGGCAGGCCCTTCGAACTTAAGTTTAGGAAAAATCATCCTTACTCTTTACAGTTCATTGGTTCGACTCCATCTTAAATAATGTGTTCAGTTTTGGTTACCCTACTTAAAAAGGACATAGGCAGAATGAAGAGAGTACATCGCCAAGCTACCAGGATGATTTCAGGGCTGAGAAACAAATCCTATGAGTGCTGGCTAAACTACTTGAATCCATTCAACTTGGAAAAGAGATGGTTAAGAGGTGATCTAATACAAGTATTCAAAATGGTGAAAGGCTTTGATAATCTTAATCTAGCAAGTTACATATGACACGATTCTTCTGATTTCACTCGTAATAATGTATAAAAACTCGTAGGCAAAGGTTTTACTTCTAATAAGGCGAAGTACTGTTCCTTCGACAGGATTGTTAACATGTGGAATAGTTTACCAATTACAGTGGATGAAAGCAGTACTATAGATACGTTTAAGAAAAGACTTGAAAAATAGCTTCAAGCTCACGACTGACATCGTCTGTGCCTCCTTAGTCACTTTAACAGTTTGCAGGCTAGTCTTTATGAATCATCTTTATGCTTTCCAACTTTTACCTCACTAATTTGTAAGTTCATATCTTCTTGTATCACAGACAGCCTTGGAAGGACCCAGAAGTCTGTAGCTGTTTGAATTTCATTGTATTCCTTTGTAACACTGGCTTTGGTTACTACAGCTGACAAGGTTGGCTTGAGATAAAGCATCTCATCTTTCTATCAAAGTCAGCCAGAACGTGAATACTTTGTAGGATGTAGTTTCTGGAATACATGTTGAGAGTTTATTATGAATTGGTTTGTGTCACCATCGCGGGATCTTTCTTTATCCATTACATGATTAATATCACCGTATTTCATCCTAATGTAATGTGGATTTTGGAGTTCTCAGTGCTCACCAACATTTTCTATAGCCAAGATGTAAATTTCGAATTCACAGAAATGACGAATGTTTGATGTCAGTCTTTTTTCACAGCGTCCAGATGCATCAAATGAGGGTAAGGTTTGCGGTCATGCAGACGCTCGGGCGAACCTTAATGTGTTTAGCTTATCATTAAGATGGTCATTTGTGGACCCAGCAAACATGATGTTTGGTCGGCGACCCGGCAAGTTATAATGACATGGACAGGATCTGTACAGAATTATAACGGTTTGTGAACCAGTCTGCTTCGTCGCAAGCATTTGAAGAACCTGTGGTGACGTTCATTCCTCGGAGGCGGGAGAGACGAGTCATTCTTGGTTATTTAGATAAGGGAACGGGAGATCAGTTTGTGTGTGTAGTGTTTATCTGGTAGGGATATTTGCATTCAGTTATCAGATACCTGTTGACTTATCGTTGTTTTGGTAAGCCTTTCCCTGACATCGTATGAGGAAGAGAGTGAAGTCTATTTAGCCAACAGGGAGGGAGGTGGGGAGAGAGAGGGGGGGGGGATATCTCATTGGTAAGCGCTTCAGCTGTGGTTTGAGGTGAGGGCACAGCGGCAGAGTTAATCTCATTACCGCGTGTTGTGAGCGGGGCGGCTCTGAGGCGGTCTGACCCGAGGGAGGTCTGCGATATGGAGAAGGTTGAGTGAGGGTCAGAGGGGCGCTTTTGTTTGCTCGCTGGTACAGGCTTCGCGGGGTCCCTGGTCGGTCTCCCTTGACCAGGATGTTATTAAGGAGAGATGGTAGTGCTGTACCTGATGCCTTGCTTGGCTCCGTAACTTCTCTTGCCGAGCGCTGTTGCCCTCCTGACGAAGGTCATCAAGGAGAAAAATCGACGAGCTTTTCAGCAGCATTTCCACACTACTTGATATTTCCTCACTCTGGAGAGGTGTGAATCTTGCGGGACTGTTCGGAGATGCCTTTCATACCGTTTCCTCAAGCATATTTCCTACTTTATTTCGTCCATGTTACCTGACATTATTTTAGGATTTCTGTCGTTCTAGGTGATCAGTCGTGCATGTAGGGCTGCCATTGCACATATTTACTAGCCATTGCTTCGGATCACACTCCAAAATTTCCGCGGTGGCGTTTCTTTCCCTTCTTCCTTTATGATGAGGATGTTCACGTGAATCTTGTATGTGTACCGAACCTTTGCGTGAGATATGGGACCTAACGCTTCTCTCTACTCTTCATTTCCTGTGTTTATTGAGAAGGACATCAATGGTATCCTTGAGAGATTCCTGTCGGATCCTGAGAACACTTTCCAAGGTGAGTCTCGGGATGGGTCATCGTAAGAGGCGGAGATGTTGGTGGTGAGTAGTTGACTGAGGGTGAGTGGACCAGATTCGCTTGGGCGGTTGTAGAGGGGAGACACCCGGGGACGGAGGATGCAAAGGCATCACAGTTGTGTTCCGCCGTCGCCAAGGGTCGCTTGCCACCGTAACACACACCCACACGCTACACTGCCGTTACGTACTCTCTCTCTCTCTCTTTCTCTCTCTCTCTCACACACACACACACACACTCTCTCTCTCTCTTTACTGTGAGACAATATACACGCGAAAATGTAGAAAAAGACTTCCATGAATGTCGAGCAAATCCCAGAAAACTCTTCAAATACAGAAGACAAGGAACGTCATCTATACAACAGGACTACTGGTAACTGACCGCAGTAGAGTCGCTGATGACGACAAGGAAATGGCCTTCATGCTAAACACATCCTTCAACTCTATACATACGATCGGAAAAGCATCAGACTGACCTCAGCCGCATAAGATTTGCGAGGTTCTCATGAAGAAAAACTTAAAGGTAACTGAAATTAAGAGTCATGAAATACTGAGATACTTTGACCAGTTTAAACCGAACAGATCGACCGGCCCTGATAGCCGAGCAAAGAGATTCCTGAAGGAGATGCCATGGCAGCTGCTGTTTCCCACAACAAAACTGCTTAACAGATCACTAGAAGGTCAGGTACGTAAAGACTGAAAATATATAAGACAAGATAAGAAATGCGCCTTGAATTACTTCCTAGTTATCGTCACGTCTGTTCTAGGTAAAACGTTGGAAAAGTTATTAAGATAGAATTGCGGCATTACTGGAAGATCACTAATTAATATCAGGCAACCAGTATGGTTCCCGCAACATAATATCTTGTCTGAAAATTTCCTAGAATTTTTCAGTTTTATATACGGCAGTTGGAACGCAAACGTACCGTCTGATGTAATGTACCTTGACTTTCGAAAAGTATTCGTTAAGGCACCATATAAGAGACATATGTGTACATCAAAATCACTTGGAGTAGGGAACACACTGTGTACATGGATTAGAAACTGGCTCGCCAACAGAAAACGCGGTGTATCTTTAAATCCCGAAGCCTCAGACTGGCTGAACGTGACGAGTGGTGTGCCACAGGGGTCGATCCTTGGCCCTCTCCTCCTCATGATATAAATTGATGATCTAGAATTGGATCTCATATCTACGATCTCCAAATGTGCAAAAGACAGGGGTAGAGCTGTAAACAAGCAGGACTGTTGATTAATTCAGAGAGACCTAAACTAACTAACTGAGTAGTCAGACAAGTGACAGATGAAATGTAATAATGCTAAATGTAAAGTTATGCATTGAAATAAGAATACGAAACACGACAGTTGACTATTAGGAAATCCGTTGATTAAACTAATGGAGAAGGGGATCTTGGAATTGTTATGGACGACAATATGAAGCACACTAAACGGTGTCCAGCAGCAAGTAAAAAAGGAAACTGGTTGTGAGATTTCTTAGCTATTAAAATCGACTACCAGGTCACTAGAAACAATTGTAACCATTTTCAGTGTTCTAATAAGACTTCACCTAGATTGTACATTTTAACCCCGATCCCCAGGCTACAAGAAAGATGAGGAAGATCTTGAACAAGTACAAAGAAGGGCGACAAAACTCATTATTCCACCTCTCAGAAACCTGGCTGAGAAAGAGAGGCCAAAAGGATTAGATCTCTTTTTCTCTTAAGAAACGTACACTTTGCGGTGACTTAACGCAAGTTTTTAAAAGTGTGAACGAATTAGACGACAGAAGTCACGATGATCTGTTCGAAATACAAGAAAATACAGTTACTGTGACAATTGGAATAAAGCTGACAGCTGAAAGGTGTCTGACCAGGATGTGGTGGTATGGTCTGGACATATGGAGAGAGAATAACGAGGTAAGACAGACTGAAAGAAGCTACACATTAAATTTAAAGTGGAGGAGGCAAGGCGGACAGGGAGACTCAGGAAGAATTGAGGAAGTGAAAAAGGCACTGCAATGCCGTGTCCTGAACATTTACTTTGATGATGGATTTGATTTTTGTGCCACTGTCAGCGGCGAGTTTCTTGTGCACCCCATGCTCACCCTGTGAGCGGTAGCGCAAAGGGATTACACAGGTCACAAAGCGTCTTTGATAGATCCCAATGGCCAGATATTCATTGTATAAATAGTTAAAAAGTGGATACAAACTTAAAAGTTTCAGGTACACATCTTGTTATTAAAGATAAGGTCTGCCATTTCTTGCAGGGTATATTTAGACCAATCCCCAAAAGGCTCTATTTTTTTCACATTCTACGACATAGTTTTGTAGTTTGTGTCCACATCTTTGACGAAAACCTTTGCAGTTCACTTGAGTATCATCCTCAGATAGGCCAAAGCGCCAGTAGTACCCACACCCAGTGTTAGTTTAGCAGTGACGTCTAGTTTTCTGCTGATCTTATTACTTTCTCCATATACCTCTTTTACTTTACACATTTCACTGTGATGGTAAACGTTTCTACTTGTGCTCATTTGCACTCGTCTGTTAGCTTCAGCAAGGTGTGTAGTTCCTTCCCTACTTGCAGTTTTGAGACTTGGGACAGACAACCCAGTGTTGTTTTCAACAGGTTCTCTGCCAGGAGTCCTCGCGTTCTCAAGGACCTTTCTAAGGCTCTTGCAGCCCAAAGCTCTGCTACTTACAGTAGAAGAGAGCGAGTGTTTTTTTCTTTCCTGACGAGAATGTACTCTCAGTGATACAGCTTTTCTAAAGGTGACTTTTCATTTTCGTTGTAACCTCATGCTGGAGGAGTCCGGTAACACACACACACACACACACACACACATATATATATATATATATATATATATATATATATATATATATATATA
>JAYMFT010095099.1:0-13915 GCA_038088735.1 Panulirus argus | reverse complement strand
GAGAGAGAGAGAGAGAGAGAGAGAGAGAGAGAGAGAGAGAGAGAGAGAGAGAGAGAGAGAGAGAGGAGGGGTCATGCCGTTCGCGTGGTGGTCGGGGAAAGTTCCTGTGTCGTGAAGCAGACGATGGCAATGGGCCATGCTGGTTATAGTGAGGCGAGTACTGAGTTGTGGTGTCAGACAGTAAGCTGAGGTACTACATAAGGTCGAGCGCATCAGAAACTGCCGCTCAACGATCCTGAACAATTGTAGGCAGTTAAAACCGGGGTTTTCTTTAAAAGCCAGACGAAAATCAAAGGCTCTTGGATGTCAACTTAGCCTGCGAGATGAAAATCCAGACATTTTCGTGTGAGACACGAACATATATTTCAGTTCCAAGGCGAAATATTTGACTTAGGCATCTTCTTGACCACAACATTCCGAAGAGGAATCGTTCGCGTGCGAAAAGAAACACAAAAATACTGTAATTTGTGTGTGTGTGTGTGTGTGTGTACAAATAGGTCACACACACAAGGGAACAAGTTCTTGTTTGCTGGAAGCGTGCGACGTATAGATATGATCTCTATGTGTGGTGGGAGAGGCTCCTGTTAAGATGGGAGTGACAGAACCGTCCCAGAGGGAGCTGGTGGCGGCGCCTTCTGCCCTGAGGGTTTTCCCCCCCACCCCCCATTCCCTATCCCCTAGCGTCAACAAGAGAGAAACGAACCGGCGTGAGATGATTTGGCGTTTCGTTCCAGATACCCCAGCTGACCCTGTGCAATATCAGGTGGATGGACACCTTCTACTAAGCTTATCTTATAGGTCTAACGCATACACACAGAGACGCACGAACATAGCTTCTCAGCGTAGTAGTCAGCGTTACTGACCACGAGTAGGCACGGGTCCGCCAGCGGTCTGGCCCTCACGGGTTCGAATGTTTATATGACAATGGAGAAGAGAAGAGGGGATATGGAGAGATCCAGAAACGCTAGAGCGAAGAACCATATGATTTACGAGGCACAAGAAACTGAATCCCATCATGTGTGAGCGCCAGAGATGAATGCAATGGCATTTAAACAAGACCAGTGAGTCAAAACGAGAGGCTGTTTTTGACAGTGGAAGAGAACACAGACTTATGGATTAGTGTGGTAGGAGTAGAAAGACACAGACTTTTCAGAGGGGAAGACCTGTCATCCTGTCCTATACCTAGGGAGGCGCAAATAATGTCAATCTTGAAGCAAAATATTTGCGAGGAGAGTAACAACAGTTGGTCCATGCTAAAGATGATGTATACAAACACTGATGGTATGGTGAGGAATGGGGAGGAACTTGAGCTTAAAAGACCCAGTGGAGGAGCGTGAACCGGACGCCACATACAACAGCGGTGGCAAGTAGGACGTAGCATGATGGAAAGAGTACGCGACTACAGGGAAAGAGAGAGAGAGAGAGAGATGGCGGGGGGAAGGTGGAGGCTCAGTCCTACTGGCGAAGGAAAACTTAAGATTCCTGTAAGTGATGGTAAAGGGAGGACATTATAACCAGCACATCCTGGGGTGGAAAAGATGGTTCTCGACGAGGTCTGTGTTAATAATACCTTACTGGTGCACATTCCCCCATCCCACGAAGACAGAAGGATCCAGCCAGATTCACTACTTGAAGACACTGACGAGATAACCTGGACTGTAGAGAAACAGCAGCAGTAGCAGCGAGGGTAGTCATCATGAGGAGGTGATGAGGCCCCTTCGCGAGGACAGACACTGGGACATCTTATGACCCGCATGGGCGCCAGGACATTAACGGAAACTCAGATTCCTAGCACACGTGCCAGAGAACCTACCGCATCAACATGTCTACGAGGTCACCTGCCTAACAGGATTCAGCCTTGACACACAGTAGCCTAAAGCTGCATTCATTCACCCACAGACCTCAAGTCTGTGATGCGAGATGGGCTGTAGAGTGAAAGAGGAAGTGAGTACAGAATGGAAGGCAGTCCAACGTGGTATTGACTATAAAGAAGATAACGACGGAGCCATGGACATATATTCCAAGGTAACAGACTGGGAGAGCGGCATCCACAGCCTAGATATAGAGCAGAGGTATGCCGGGATTTATTAAATCTTTTCAACCAGGGCGTGGAGGGACGAACCGACGATAAAACACAGTGAGGGAGGGGAGGAGACGAGACTGAATAATGGTTCAGTAGATGCAGTAAATGGAGGGAACGCAGGGACAAAATGTAGAGATGGTGTTCAGAAACACTGAAAGTCAGGCTGCATTTGGTTGATAAAAGAGGACGAGAAACAACTGCATCACAATAAGAAGGGAAGAACAGGTGAGGTACGCATGAAGGAAACATATAGTCGATAGGTCGAGAGAGGATCCAAAACTATGTTTGGGGTACATTAACAGCTTAAGACCAAGTTATGAGGCTCAGACAACTCACAGGGGAGTCAATAATAAAGACTAATGCAAGTGTGAGGAACAGAACACGATATCTTTTTACACTCGACGCTTCAGGGGAACCACTTACTCCCTACCAGTGTGGTATAAGATACCTTGGCAAACAAAGCATTTAATCCTGTGGTGGTAGTGACGAGGTTAATCGTGGAACTCTGTCTAACTCCCGCTTCCTTAAACACTTAGGATCTCATCCCCTTCTCCCCGATAACCAAATTCAGAAATAGTGTGATCCAACTAGGGGCCGTGGCTACCGGACATCTCTGAGTAACTAAGAGAGCGATGTGGCACAAGTCTCTGCTTGCTAAGCTACCTTCTCATTGACTTTTCTGCTTCTTTCTGTTCTCTGTAAAGATTTCTTTCAGGCCGTTCCACTGCGGGAGTTATTGATGGAGAAACATCTCCCTCTTACCCCCTCAGTGGTGGTGACTCTCAGGGTTCTGTCATATCGCCTACCTATCTCCTTTCTCTCCGTAAATGATCATTCTTCTCCAACCTAACATATTCACTCTTATGTTGACATCACTGTATACACTCCGGCTCACCTTCCCTTCCCTCCTCACTCTCATACTCGTTCCCTTGCCCGCACTGAACACGTTTCCTCTCTTCATTCAAACCTGGTCACATCAAGGAAGGGTAAGGAATAACCTGGTTAAATTCACCAGAGCAGAAACGCAATTTCTACTTAAATCTCTTCATAAAACTCCCTCGTTTCTATCATTCAGTTTCAGAAGACCGTAAATTCAACCCTATAGTAATACAAATGTGATGGTAATAACGGTATCCTCCTCTCTAATTTGGACAACGACCATAAAGTATATCATTAACTCAGCTCCAAAGAAGGCGGGTGGGTGTTATGCGTGTTCCCCCCTTATTTTCATATGTTTTGGCCTAAGTAATCTTAAATCCACTAAAGGTTAATCAAAACATGATGAATATTTAATTCATAAACATGTGTCCTATAATTAATTCGTTTTTGTGCCTCAGATTACCTGTTGTATGAGGGGTTTTTGAGGCTTACGCATCTGGGTTTATAATAAATTAATACTAACAGTCGAGTCCACAGACATCTAAGGGGTTCAAAATCATTCTTCCTCGACTCTGTTTTATCCTCGTAACGACTACTTTACCTCGCATCCATTATGGTCATGACTGGGGCATACTTTTACCCCTATCAAGATGGCTATACTGTATAGACAACAGTCTGGCAAGCACAAGGTCCGAGTTCTAGATGGCGTCTCGCCGTCTGTACTACCAAGAGTCACCCTCGATAGACCACTGTTCATGTTACGCAATCTTTCCCTAACCGAAGCGTATGTTCCAACGGAAAAGACGAGAGCCAATGTTATACGAATATTAAAAAAAAATATGTGATATTTGTACTCGTGAATGATAGGCCAGTAAAACCCTAAACGAGATTGAATTTCAAAGCACTAGAGAAGGTAATCATGCAATGGTTACAAGAGTTCTTGACTGATTCCAAAGAGGTATTTGATGCCGTCCCTCTTTCATTTACGACTGATGATGAAGTTAAGCATTCGGGCTGGCGTCAAAGGAGGACTACTACAGTGAATTAACAGCTACCCAAGAGGGAGAGGAGGAGGAGAGAGAGACTGCATCATGTCTAGCGATCCCTCTACAGGTGGATGAAAGTAACAACTGGGGTACCTCGTTGGCTCGATGCTGTGGACAATCATACTCTTCATATGAAGCGGATTCATACATAAATGTGTTTGCTGATGATGTTGAAAGTATGAGAGAAATGAGTAACAACAGGTGCTTGCGAAAAGCTATAAGGGATTTGAGACCAAATGTAACAACTGACTGGACAAAGGTCTTTCGGAATAAACCATAGAAAATATACAGTCAAGGAAACAAGGAAGGTTGGGAACGGACTGGGCTGTGAGCTCTACTGCATCTCCAGTATCAAGTTACGGGAGTCGTTCTGCGAGAGGGAAATATAGTTGACTTCCCAAGACGCCTCGTTGTCTTGTTCTGTAGAGATGCAGGTTGCCGGTTGTATTCGTAATGTGACCGTAACACATTTCTTTAACGCTAAGTACAACAAGAGGTTAGTTTGGTTTGACCTGATGGAAAAGGTCAAAAGGAATGCGACAGATATATTATAAGGACTGAGTGCAATCAGTTATATAAAAGGAGATAAGCTTTAAGCTTAAGAGACTGGAAGAGAGAAGGCTTCGGGGAGACACGATAACCACGTATAAATTTCTGAGAGGCTATGACGACGTTGACAAAAATCAATTTATCTGAAACGAGAAGCGAGGTTATAATAAACACAGGTCATGACTGGAAGGTGAGGAAGAGACGAGTAGGGAGGGATGTGAGGCAGCATTTCAGTAACGGAGTTGTAGACGAAGTCAGACACGCTAAAGCCAAATGGATACACTAAGCAACGACTGGAGAATTCAGGTTAACAAACGACAGTAAAACAAGAACAAGATACGGGACCCCATGAGTGCACAACCCCCTCCCCACACCCACAAATAGGTTACAGTAAGTACACACACACACACACACACACACACAGTAATTGTACAAATGACTTTGAGGATAATAAAACACCCAGACAACTGAAAGCACCTCACTCTGAGAACTGTAATCCAAAAGAGATGTGTAGAAAACTATTGATAGCACAACTTAGACCAGAGTTGAATTATGCATCAAATATTTTGCTCATTCTACTTGAGGAAAGACACAAGTATTTTAGGAGAAGTCCAAAGGCGGGCAAGGGAGACCTGAAGGTTACGCAACTACGCCATAAAGGGAGAGGCGAGCGGATATCAAATTTCCCAGCATGGACATTAAGAACATGGGGGAAGATGATTACTGAATCGATTTGACAGGGTCTGAAGTGACCATTTTGAGAATAATTAGATACAGATCAGCTAGGGAACAGAGAATATATATAAAAAAAAACGAGTAAATAATACCTGGAAATATTTATCTAATATTTCTGCAACAAGAGAGTAGTGAGTGTAAAGACAAACCCTTTGTACTGCGGCTATAGGTAATTGCTCACATAATCCCTCTAACACGCACACGTACTCATACAGACAATGGAAATAACACAGCTTCCCTGCTATAGGGAGTGGTGTCCGTAAAGTTATATACGAAATGGATAGCTGTCAGGGAGGAGGTTTTATTCCGTCAGAGTCTGTTACCCAACACCCTAGGTCTGGGGTACCTTGTTAGCACCAGTTTCCCTGTGGACACAGTGTCACTCCATATTACCGGTAAATATGTTTGTATATAACATTTACCACCACCACTGGCTCGAAATATGCCTTAATGAATGGACTACTGTAAGGCTATAGAGCAAAATATTTTTGCCGTCAAAAACATATAAACTTGAACTAAGTGATAGAATAACTGGTTGCTCGACCAGCTGTCTCGATCACGCAGTAAATATAGGAAAAAGAACATATATTAAGGCCAGATAGAATCAAATATGGCGTGACTATCATATGGTGTTGCTAGATCGTGTTATTGATGGTGCGAATCCTTGAGCAAGACGAGACTACGCTTGAGTAAGCTGACGTGACCCATGACCTTCCTCTTAAAGGTCAGATGTGTGGTCACGTCATTCGTAATCGTCGTTCTCAAGGGTCGTAGCGTCGTACTTCAAGCCAGGCCTGTATGGTCAAGAGCATTTGTCGTGTTGTCGTGTTCAAGGTTAAACCATCTCTGCGGCTCCAGCCACATCCTGTTACACCTCGTCCGCAGAGCGATATATGTCCAATGCCTTGCTGAGAGATGGTCAAAATCTTCGCCCACAATACCCAGAAGAAACCAGTCTACTTAACCAACCAGAGAAAAATCGTCAGTAACCACAATTCTGACATGGAAGGACTCGTATCAAAACGAATGTGCTGGTTGTATTTTTTTTTTTTTAAGAGCAGTCGTAAAATAATCTACTGATACAACAGTGTATCGAGTTGGGAGAGAGCTGCTTGGGTTTACCCAGCAGTAGGGCACGGGGCCTGAAGAGGTGTGTGTACCACAGCCTTGAATATGCCTCAAATCATTCCGGGTGAGCGAACCTCAATACAAGGAGGGACATATTGCTTGGAGAGGTTGGGCAGTGCATGGGAGCAGATCAAACACCGGTACACACGAGCGACGGATTTGTGGGGACGAACTGCCCGTGGGAACAAACGTCTGATGAAAGAGAAGAAATAATATGAAGATTGTCGAAGATTATGAAATACTGAAGGCAACACCTGAATTCTAAATTGGTCCGAAGGAGTTTGACGTAACAGAAGTGACTTTAATCAAAGGAGAAACCGTTTTAACTAATCTCTCTCTCGACGATCACATAAATTCAGGCTTTAAACTGAGGTAAAAAAAAAAAAACACCAGTTCTGGCTGCCTATTGGATTACAATAAGCTGCGTGACGTCATATGGTAATTACATGGTAGCACTGTTCTTGATCCGCAGGCTATCGACTCTCTGCTGCTTACTTACACGCCGTGACGTCACAGCAGTAAGGGAGGCCCCAAAATGACCAAAAATTCTTGCCTCTTTACCTAAAGTCTCGCGTTATTTACCAACGCTGTACCGCGGTGGCTCTGGGTCCAGCACGCCGTAGACTTGAAACAGACCCAATGCACTGTCGAACCCTTTTCCTTGCTAATGCAAAAGTACCAACACAACTGCTTTTACGGTGTAGAGGATAAAAAAAAAATAAATGTTCGTTTTGGTCCATGTCAGGGATTACCGCCTGCTTCTGGGAGGCTCGGGCAGTAGTCTACCTCCACAACCATTGCCCGGAGGACTCAACCTCACCTCACACGGGGATATGAGTTCTAACTTTTCTCTCGTGGAACTTTTTATCAATGGCTATGACAGACTACGACACAAGATTGCAATGGAACGACCATTTGACAGATGTCATGACTATAAACGCTTGCACATGTTGGTATCAGCAAGTCTGCAGCGACCTATACAGTCTCCATCAGTACCTTCTGGGTCTGCTCCTTCTACAGGAGCCTAGTCGCGACAGGCCCTACTAACCACCTCAAACAGAGGGACTCCTAACCCTAGCCTACTCTTTGGGTTAGCTATCTTCCGCAGCTCTTCTCTCACTTCCTTAACCTTACTTAATATGCATTCATAGTTTAGAAACTTGCGTATAAATTTTCCAGAGGCCGACAAGCATTCTGATACGTGTATATCCTATGTGTACATGCTTTTTTTGTGCTCCCTAGAACTCCTCTTCGACCCAAACATTTTTCATCGTCTCAGCTCGTTTTACAAGCGGTACCGGTACGCTCACAACTACAACCTAGCGTACCACCTCTCGATACCTCGCTAATACCCTCATCGCCAGCAGCAGTGTGTACATATCTCTCATCGAAACCATATACCATACTGGTAATAATAAGGAAACATATGGGTTAAGAGAAAGACAAGTTTAAAAGTCCTCAGTGTACGACACTAATAGCCCCCAATACCAGCAGAGTGGGAGATTGAAAGATGCCCAAAGGAAAGGAGAGAAACTGATAGAAAATGACGTATTCAGGCCAATAAAATATCTTGACCCACATATGGATCATACCTTCATGAAATCTCCCCAATGCAGGTCACTAGAAGAAAGTGCAGCTCAAAAGACGTGCGAGAGTGCAAATCTCTTACTTATGCTGACGAGATGTGTACCCAGGAAATCGTGTTGAACAAACGGATTCTCATTAACAAGCGTGCATCGCAAAGCATTGGAAAAAATAATCAAAAAGACAATGAATGACTACTTACAAAGGAGAAACTGCCTAACGGGGAAACAAGATTCTGTCCATCGTTGGACGCTAGAGCGGAGACTGTTCAGGTACAAAAAAATAATGTTTGTTGTAACCCGAGAGCACATCCCAATCGGCAGCTGAAGTTGAATACCATCCCGTTCCCTTTTCTAAGTCAAATAAAGTTCCTTAGTCTGAATTTTAACCAAAGTTTAAATGAGACAAGTTTTATAAACAATTTAGTAGCGAACCGTAATGAAAGATTAAATGTCCTCTTAACACTTCTTCCGGGTTTAAATTGGGAAGCCGAGTGGAAGTTTCTATATTTAGTGCACAAGTCCTTGTCTAAATGTTTATTAGCCATGGCTCACAAGTGTGTGTGTGCTTTGGCAAACGATTGCCCTCTGAGATAGTTCGGTCACCAGTCTGGTTCCAAATAAGTGTTTGCAAATACCTTGGCGCTTATTATATACAAGAGTTTTTCCAATTGGAAGCAGAGGCTACGTTTTGATTGCCAAACATTAAAAATGGTGTTGTAACGGTCTGTCAAGTCCCGCATGTCGGCTCGCTCGTTCCAAAATTACGAATAGTTTGTTGTTGGGGACGTCAGGACCCCTGGTCCTTAGAATATACTTCCCCACAGAGATCTTTTAACTATGGCCTGAATGTAATATCGGTGTAGACACAAGTAATAGACAGTAAGCTCTATGGAAGATATCTAAGGTCACATTTAAGATGAAATAGCCAACGTCGAACTAAAAGTGTGTAGGATACCGGGGTATAACCAAGGGTTTCGAGAATTTAGTTTTAAACAAGTCATACCTTCACTTGTACAAAGATGGTTATAAAACATCTGAATGTATAGGTGAAGGTCTGTGACTGAATGAATATTTCCTCAATCATCGTTTACCAAATCATGCACTATGTTTACATGGAACTGTTTATTTCTGAAAAAGCCACAGTATAAAATTAAGATGATAAGTCAGTCTTATTTTTCCGATTTGTTACTTACTCTTACTGTTATATTACGGGTAGAAATGTCTGTACGTGTATGTTGTATGCCAGCACAGTCTATGTCATATAATTTGTATAGATAATACTGTACTCAGTAAGAGCCGATGTAATTATTTGCCAACGCGAAAGTTATAATTTAGAGAGACAGGCGGCGTAAGAATGCTGGGTAACTGTGTGTGTGTGTGTGTGTGTGTGTGTGTGTTTTGGGGTGAGATGGGGGAGGGTTGAGGCTGTACTATTATGCACAAGATACTTGGAAATTTTTTTGCGACTCTTGATAGATTGCTGAAATCGTGACATCACAATGTCAAGTCCATTCTGTTTATTTTACGGCTTCTTACATAATACTCGCTTGAAAAGTAATCCAGAATACTACTTACAGTCACAAGTCTCACAGTCAGGTTGGTATGTGACAGAAAGAAGAAAAGTTCAACATGTGTGAGGTCATGTTGCCGCCTCGCCTCAGGAGGCAACACAACTATAAATATTTGCCTTATTAATTACCACATAGATTATACTTATGTCCTAACCACATAAGAATGTCACTTGGAATGGAATCATAAGTGGATATCTCTCCATCTTTGTTAAACGTACTAGAGATTGCAGACTAAACCTTACAAACCAGTAGACAGACATCCTATTCCCCTCCCACCCAAGCCAGTATTGCTTAATGTTTGGTGAGAGTTGGATGGCGCCCCTAAGTGGCAGGGTGGCGTGAAGTGACGGGATAGGAAGATGTCCATGTGTTGGGGCTTCCGAAGACGAATTAAAAGCATTATGGACGACTGTAGTCACCGTGCGTTAAGTTGGAGAAAAAGCCACGCCACTCGTCCATAGATAAGGCAGCTGATCGGTTCACATAAAATGTTCGCGTCGCTATCCATTTATTCACACTAAATGAGTTCACAGTTTATAATCAGACCTCTTATTCTGTATCATAATGTTAAATATAGTACTGCATATACTAATGGTCATACAATCCGTTCTGACTGACACAAGAAAATCATTTTTACAGTAAAAGAATCCAGAATGTTTTAAGTAAACTGCGTCACAGATCACCAGGTGGAGTCATTTGAGAAGACGGCCGTATAACAATCAACTATTCGCTTGTAAATCTGAACTCAAATCTTCTTGACTCGTTTCAAATAAAAAAAATAAACGGCCAATTGGTAGAGCAAGTCTTGACGCGAACAGCCTGAGAAAATAACCATGTGAAGGTTAATCTGTGAAGGCAAGCCACAACATATCATTGTCCTAAGTAGCCTATCTATCGTCCTCAGTGTGTCAGCATGTAGTTTCTTCATTTGGCATACAGAGAAAGTTTTGATTTTTATCTCATATTTTGCTGCAAAAGGTCAAACTTCATACTGTCTGCATCAAAGTTGTTGCCATCCAAGGGCCTGACAAGATGTTCCATAGATTATATTACAACTTTAAGGAGGTGGTGCTTGACACAATGTATTAGGGTAGAGTCTACAAGTAATTATTCTCGTCAGCGTTATTGCCATGGTGTTGATCAGTAGGAAAAAAAAAATTAATGATTGGGACGGATGATATTTGAGCAAGAACAATATTTCTATTAAAAGCAATAATCAGCGAACCTTAAGAGCCGCTTTGCTCTGTGTGTGTGTGTGTGTGTGTGTGGGTGCGTTTGCATATTTGTTTGTGTGGTTAAGGAAGGATTATTAAAAACTATAGTCCTTGGACTGTTATTTTTGTTTGTTCAGGAATATGCTGTCATCAAAATGTACCATATGAACGTCAGGCTCCGCTTAGAGATAAACAGTTCCTAGGATTACACCAACTTGCCATACTATCTATGTTAAGGCAATTAGGGTATAAGCAATGTAAAAACTTGCAACTTACTAATTAATTTACACATACCAATCTGCTGCATTTCAATCGGTCCAGTAAAGGTGAGGGTGACCACAGGTATATCCCTGCATTTTACAAACTGAGGGACACATGTTCCCAGCATCCACCACACATTCGAGGCCATGATTGCAGGAGAGCATTACAGCACAGACTAAACATGTTTTATTCAGGAGGTTAATAGCCAGTAGTGCGTCCAGCCAGCCAGCCAGCCACCATGTCCTAGCGACCTCCCGTGGCCTGGCTGAGACAGAGGACGCGTCGTGCCTGACAAGGTGAGTTTGGGCACTGAACAGGTCCCACTGTGTCTTGGTGTGGGCCTGAGTTCTCTCCCTAGCTGGCCCCCTAGTGTTTACCATAGTTTTCCCCATATGTTTTCTGTCGGGTTGCAGTCGAAGCCCCTTACCAGACCAGAGCAGTAGCTGCAGGCTCTCCTGACTCACGAACCGCTACCCAACTGGTGGTATAAAAAAAAAAAAAAAAAAGTGAGCCTCCCTTCGATTCTTGTCAAATTCCCCATTCCATGGATGAGACATCCAGCCCCGTACACTGCAGGCCACATGTCCATTTCATGTTTCCTCGTAAATGTTTGGACATGCGTTATGTGTAAATGGGTAAGCAAACATTCACCCATTAAGTTGCTTTGTGAGTGATTATATGAGGCTATCATTTCTTTACATGAGGCTATCATTCGATAGTAGTGGTACCTGTTGACACAAAACTAGGTTGATAGCACATGAAATTGAATTTAGCCTCTACCATAGCAGCCAGTCTTTCTAAAGTAATGGCTAATCAATGTTGTGAGACAGTTGTGTCATAGTATCTGGTGTTATTCGTCCACAACACATTTGAGTTGCCATGACGTGTGGGTCTGAAGGTGTTCTCATATGAGTAAACCAACCATACTGGACTAAACAAAGAAAATTCTGCAGTTCATTTGGTCGGCCTAGGTCTAACTCTTTGTGGTAAGCTATAACGAAGTCTCCAGACCACAGCAGCATAATGTCACTGTAAGTCGTGCCGAAGTTCAATAGACGAAGTTCATTAACCGTTTCAAGATCTGTTAAGTTAATATATAGTTTAAATCATGACATATTAAGGATGGTATTATCTTAACGTATCCAAGTTGGTAAAATATCCACTTTCTTCCCATCTATGAAAGCTTGTTAGGTTACCAACAATGGCTTGATATACTGAAGGCCGAACGACGATCTGTTCTCACAGAGCCATTTGCTGCTCTCGCCTATTCATTATGTCAAGTGTTAAGTCACTAGTCAGTTTCATATTCGGGGCTCAGACAACACCTCGTGTGTACCCGTGTGTATTGCTTGTCTCTCGAATTCTATCTTACTTGTGAGTGGACAATTTCGAATAATCATATTGCGTTTGAAGTCCACTAATGCTGCTCGCCAGTCCATAACTGTGATGACTGACGGTCTAAATTAGGATTCATAAGTGTCGTGTCGGCTGACAGGAGCTCACTGACTGAGGACGATCCATCCTGTACGATATAAGCAGCAGTGGTGGCGAGGCAATATTGAGTATCGTTCAGTAATGTGAAGCATTGCAGACAAATGACTGCACTAGTGAAGAGGGAAATGCAAAAGTACATGCAAAAATATCCATGAAATGATTGCATTTCAATTGACACTGTTACGTGGTTGTATCATAGGCATTATACAAAGTATAAGCAAGAATATCCACACATGACTACATTTCAACTGACATTCTTACGTGGTTATATCTTAGTATTATGGATGTGTCAAATCAAAGAAGAAAAATGTAGTTTTGCTTTGGCCTGCTGTGCGCTCACATGCTAAACTTTTCTTACCTTAAGCGCTATCAAATATTACACCATCCTAACTACAGGACTTGTAACTTAAAGAATATCCTTTGAATTACTTTGTAAGCTACTATTATGTTAGAAGGATTGCTTAAAAACGGTATGAAAACTGCTGATGCACAGGGCCAGCCTATGATTTGTTCGTTACGGCTTAACTCCATCAGTTTTTAAACATGTAATCGAGAGCATACATGAAGGAGCCGGAAATTCAAACACAGACATTGTGATGTCAAGGTGGTAGTAACATTCTATCATAAGTTGCTAAAAACTTTTTCCACGCATGTACTACAACAGTATGGAGCTCGTACCAATTGTAAAACGTCGGTTTTTCGGCTTTCGTAAAATTACACACACACAATGTTTTCATAATAAAATTACATGTCGTGTCTTAGCCTCACTCTCCAAGTACAGCCTACTTCACAAATAATATAGCCTACTTTACTAATAGTTTAGCCTATTTCACTAATAGTATAGCCTACTTCAATTATAGTATAGCCTACTTCACTAATAGTATAGCCTACTTCATTTATAGTATAGCCTACTTCTCTAACAGTATAGCCTACTTCATTTATAGTATAGCCTACTTCACTAAAAGTATAGCCTACTTCACGTGCATTGTTGCAACTGGGCGAACACACAAGCGGTACTGCTGATCTTACCTAGTTTGTTGCAGGTGGATGGTTGCATGCAAGCTATTTATTTTCCAATCAATTTCTTCTCTTTGTCCAATAAGGTTCATGGAAATTTCATGAAGGTATATTTAACAAACATTTTCTTAAAGTGGATAATGTTACGCCCCTCGACACTCACTCCACCGAGGGTCAGAGGCTCGTCAGGATACCCTCTGCACAGAGCTCAAAGGGGCGGTAACTTTTTTTTTTTTCACCTCATACACTGACTTGTGGGTCCGGTGGCACTCGGTAGCGATGAACTCACTTAATGGGGAAGGAAGGTGGGCAGGGAAACACAGTAGTCACGTGAACTTAGGTATATTAACGA
>JAYMFT010095088.1:0-13915 GCA_038088735.1 Panulirus argus | reverse complement strand
GCTACCTCGCTGATGCGGGAAACAGCGATCAAGTATAATAAATAAATATATATATATATATATATATATATATATATATATATAAAACAGAAACAGTCTCTACTACTAATAGCAGAATACTAATAATGAATCATCATCATACAACATAAACACAGATCTGGATGTTAATAATGATGACCAATATTTAAACAACAAGAATTACTTCCCAGACAGCCTTCAAAAAAAAATTTGTCACGGTGCACAACCTAAACAGGGACATATCACCAATGCAATTACATGTATTACTTCTAACTTCTGAGAATACTCCTCCAGCAACCACTAACTTTCCAGTATTCAGAGCTGTGAAATTTTTTTGCTGCTAGTTATGGAATAAGAGAAATTAAGATCAGGACTTCAGTACCTGGTTCTGTGTGCCATGTGAATTGGAGTGATGGTTAGTCATCTGGTGATTTGGACGGTGTTGATGGTGAGGTTGAGAAAGAGTGAGAGGAGAGGATGCCCTTGTGGGACAAGAGTTTTCTGCTACACCTCTCATGACTTCACAGACCTCTTGGTCCTCGCCAAACACATCATCATCCATACTCTCATCTGAGTCCACTCTTATCAGCTGGTCAACAACTGGACTGCAAGCAGCACTATAGAAAATTACATTAATATACTGTCTTCATTAAAGTGTACAATGATAGTACAGTACAGAATAAGTGTAAGTTCTTAAAATTATCAAAAGTTGCATAAAAAATTTCAAGAATGGTTACCTTACTTTTTCACATGGTGGCTGTGATTGCTATGTCTCTTTACACCCATAAAGGAACAACCTAGAGCTTTCACTTCAATTGGAATGCAAAAATCTGAGACAGAAATGCTGACATACCACCCTTCACTACAACCATCAAAATAGTTACTGTTCCCCAACAACACTTCCCTCTCTCCAATTTCACAAAACATCTCACCAATGATCCATTCATTTACAAACTGGCTACTATAAACAATGGGACAGGTATGTGTGGGAGAAACTAAGCAATCAAAATAATAACTACTTTGGGCTTTACTTTATGAGCTCTGAACAACTACATGCAGCTGAAATGGGATTATTTGCAAATAACAGAGAAGAAAAGGTTTACTTGATTACAACATCCATAAGAACATGGAAGGCCCTCAATCTTCAATAATTACTGTTTTTCTTAATCTGTACTCAACAATGTATTAATTTTATTATGATAAAGTCATGGTTCTGAGAGTTAAAGACAATATAAGAATATGTGATTCCCCAGATGGAACTCATGATATGCTCACTTGTGTAGACCCACACCCTTGTGTTAAGAGGCTTAATGGATTTAACAAATGTTCAGCAGAATGTGTCAATCTTATTTTGCACATAACTTTATATGAGGCATACAATGTTGACACCAACAACAATGAAGAAAATCACAAATTTTGACATCCCTGTCCTGACCCTAAAGAAAAAATCATTATGTATTTTGACTTTCTGCTTCATGGAAGTTATACTGCATTTTGTAAAGATATGTCAAAGGCCACAGTCTATGTGGTTCACTCTCCAACATATAAAAACACATTACATGGAAATAGAACAATCACCTTACTTATCCATCAGTCATGTTTTCCTGGGTCATCATGGTCTAAAACAAAATGAATCTAGAAAGAGGTGAATCCCTAAAAATTAAATCAAAGTAAAGAGTAAGAACAATCCCTTATACTATGATTCAGCACATAAAAATGAGACTTTCATCATTCTATAAAAAAAAAAAATTTATTCATTACCATACTTTCTCATACACTACTCTCATATCACTTAATGAGAAATAACAAATCCGATCTCACCCAGCATCCGCAAGGTTCTGGTATCTTGTGTTTTGATTATGATCATCCTCTACAACACAAGACTCCAGGGAAAGGTACGTGGAAATGGTGTCTACACTTGGCCGTCGGCTACTAATCAGTGAGCTGCAGTCAGAGTCAAGTGTATGATTTGACTCATATCTACCCATGCTGGACTCATTCCTGAAGAAGAGACAGTATTTTCGTCATATTTCAATCCTACTGTATGTTGACATAATTTCAACCAGAGGATGACTAGTGCACTTCTCTGAATGGTATAAAAAAAAACAAAAATTCCACAGTAAAAAAGAAAAAAATAAGATCCTGCATAGTCCAAGGAAAACTCATTTACACCTTTGTACAGGTACTGCACAAACTTGCTAAAGGCAAGTTCAACTATCTCTTACTCCTGTACAGTGACATATTTCAAGCATGAAGTGTTAACTAAGCCAAGGTATAAATAATAAAACAATGACAAGACTGGTACAGAGATCAATCCAGGACCTACAGGGTTGCTACTGAGGATTCATAAATGTTTAACTGAAAATGGATTAAAAAATGATTAACATTATTCTTGTTAACAACACTACATCATGGGAAAAATTACAAAAATTTTTCAAGAAAGCCTGCCCCTTGGCAAAAAGCATAGCTTTTTACCTTAAGCATTAATATCATACCCCATTAGGTTGGAGCCTTGCCCCTTTAACATTCTTTAAAGAAGCATAATTCATGATATATAATTATCCAATAACTAATGGTTAAGCAGTCATTCATTTCAGCCAAGATTTTCTTGTGATAATGTACATATAATTTTTCAAAACCTCGGCTAATGTGAAGATAACCAGACAGTCACATACAGCATCCACAATACTCATACCTAAAACTTCTAGACATAAGCATTCTGTGGTCCTCTTGGTCTTCCAGAAGGTGCTGTCTTTGATTGTGCTGCATGTCATCTAGGTGCTGGTGTTGGTGATGTTGGGGCTGATGCTGTTGCTTTGGTGGAGGTAAACTTGTGCGGGGCTTTGGCACAGGTGGAACACTGGTCCGAGGCAAAGGCTTAGGAGGGCTATCAGCTTTCCCTGTCCAATGACTTCCTCCTGACCACTTATCACCCATGTCATTAGATGCTGGTGGACTCATAGTCCCACCCCTGCTGTTACTACTACTGCTGCTGCTATTGCTACCATGACCACGACCTAGAAACTAAGTTGAGAAAAGAAATTACAATTTATCGCACCATTCTGCTGAAAAGTTTAACAAGACACAAACAAATTGGTTCCAGAGTCTGAATTACTTCCCTTTATAATCTCTTCATACATGCAGTTACAGAAAAGACTCATTAACCATGCACTAATATACTGCTGTATCCATCTTTGGCAAAATGGCACTCTGTCAGTACAAACACACCTATACTTTTTATGCTTAACTTTTTTTCCCACCTTAGTAGGTGGTATCTAAAACAGCCTCATTTACACATATCCACTATCATTCAATATTCAGCAATTTTCATACATTAGTTTCCAAAAATATGAGAAAAATATTAGTTACACCATAAAACAGTTCATCATCACAGGCACAGCACAAGGTTCCACCAAATATTGTCAGTGCACATATCTACCATCTTTCAGTATTCAGTAATTTTCGTACAATAGTTCCCAAAAATATGAGAAAACCAGGAAAAAAAAAAAGCAAGAAAAAGGAAAGTCTCTTTTGATGTTAATACTGTACTATGTTCAGTTGCTGTAGGTATATATTTGGGGTTTGAGTATGAAAAAAGACAAATTGGAGGAAATGAAGTGTTTCTCATATCTATGAGAGGACATGTCAGCAATTGGAACCATGGATGGGGAAGTGAGTCATAAGGTAGGGGAGGGGGTGAAGGCTCTGGAAGCACTGAAGAATGTTTGGAAAGACAGAAAGTTATCTCGGAGGGCAAAAATGGGTATGTTTGAAGGAATGGTAGTCCAAACAATATCATATGGATGCAAGGCATGGGTTATAGATAAGGATGAGCAAAGAAGGTTGGATGTGTAGGAAATTAAATGTTTGAGAACAATATGTGGTGTGAATTGGTTTGATCAAGTAAACAATGAAAGGGTAAGAGAGATGTGTGGCAATAAAAAGAGTGTGGCTAAGAGAGCAGAAGAGGGTGTGCTGATATGATTGAGACATAAGGAGAGAATAAGTGAGGAAAGGTTGACAAAGGGCATGTATGTGTCAGAAGTGTAAGTAACAAGGAGAATGGAGAGACCAAACTGGAGATGGAAGGATGGAGTGAAGAAGATTTTAAGTGATCAGGGCCTGAACATAGAGGAGGGCGAAAGGCATGCACAGGATTGAGTGAACTGAAAGGAAATGGTATACTGGGGTTGACATGCTGTCACTGGACTGAACCAGGGTATGTGAAGCATCCGGGATAAACCATGGAAAGGTCTGTGCGGGCCTGGATGTGAATTGAGAACTGTGGTTTCACTGAATTACACAACATGACAGACAGAGTACGGATGTGAGTGGATGTGGCCTTTCTTCGTCTGTTCCTGGTGCTTTCTCACTAACGCAGGAACTGGCAATCGAGTAGAAAAAACACATATATATGATTTGGGCATCTTACTGACTTAGCTACAACCACATTTAAAATATCTATTGGAACCCACTTTTGATCTTTAAATTAGGTACTCTTTATATCACTGATTTTCAAGTATACCCATATTCAAAACATCTGCAGGAGAATCCTTTTTGGCTTTCAATTCTTTCTAAAGCATTGATTTTCACTGTCTATTAAGGATAACTCATGCCAGATATACAAAATAGAATTTCTTTTAATTCAAAATGTAGTACAATAGCTCAATTAGATATCATTTTATCTTGATGGATAATTGACACTATGCAGAAATCAACCTGAATATCAATTGTGCAGTGACAAGATCAAAGAGCAAAAATTAGGAAAGACATCCCAGAAGTAGATATGAACTTAAAATCAGGATGGCTACTGCTGGTGAAGATACACCGCTAACAGTACTGAACAATGCAGTGTGGTGGTTCAATGCAGAAAATGCATCATTTGTCAAGGCCAGCATTAAAAGAATTTGATTTTCAAAATACCAAACTGTGATAGCATGTGACAATTTTCAAAGCGAGTATTTCATGTTTGTATTGTAAAAATTGCATTTTCTTTGATGACCTAATTTATTGATAAGATAATGTGTCAAATATAAGTGTATAACAAGAGAAAATACTCATCTCACCTGCTTATATTTTCCAAGTTCCAAGGAAATGCACAGTTCTGTGGCTTAAGGAAACATATTACAGAAGTACTGGAATCAGTTAAGAGAGGAATTTTATCTTACAAAATATACAGAGTAACGGAACAAACCTTATTTATAAAGGTGCGTGGCTTTACATCTGATGTGGGGGTATCCACATCATCCCCCCGACTGCCTCGCCTTCTGGACCTGTCACCTGTCATGCTCGATCCAGGTGGTGGTGCTGGCACTCTGCTTGTGTTGTTAAATGGATTACTGCTGCTACTACTGTAGCTTGCCATTATAATCCCTGCAAATTCACCATGTGATATACACTAGATATTAACGACACACCACCTTTGAGTAATGGTTAACATGAAAAAAATATATCAGTGCTAAATAAAAGCATCAGTTTGTTCACTGATCAATGAACTGGTTGTGTAATCCACTCTCCTTTTTTTTAAGTCTTTCTATACAAAAAACTTCAAATATGAGGTAAAATTCTGAACTTTGAAATGACTGACATGCACATAATGTAGTTTACATGTCTAGTTAATGTAGTGGACCCAGCACAAATGGAAGTAAAAAAAAGCAAAATACAAGATGACTGCTCTCTGTTCCTCTGTATGCAGAAAAAACTTACAGAATATCTATACCAAACAGCACTGATGCAAAAAAACAAAATTGTATAATTTCCTCTATCCTGGAGTGGAAGGGTGTTACACTTAAGGGAGAAGGCCCTAATTTGTGGCACAATTCCTCATTTTTTATTTGAGTACATGATAATCACTTTTTTTCGAGATGTGATCTCACTCTGATACATCTAAACATATAACACACATCATGATTTCACACATCCAATACATATAATTCATATACTTACAAATTCATTATATTTCATATGCATCATTTACATATCACTCACACAGACAGAACATTATTTACTAGAATAATGAAAATATAGCCCTGTTTTTATAAAGAATTATACAATAATACAAGAGAAATTGTTTCTTTCACTGTAATAATGACTATAACAACTGCTATGTAAAATTAGCACCCCAACACGATGACACAGTCACACATTCTTTTGATGGTTTATGGGTGACTACAATACATATTTTTCCATATGTGTTGTTAAGATGCTTGTGACTCATGTGGATAAGATATGGAATCATATATCAGCTAGCAATTCATATGAGGGTGAGGAGGTAAAAAGCCACAAAATATGGCTCAGCAGAATGAAAGGGTTAAGGAATGCTAGGGTCACACATCTATGGTTTCATTATTTTCATTTTAGTATGATCTTAGTAGAATCAGTACAGAAAATTTCAAGCATACATCATAAGCTTGCTATCAAGCTTGGTGAAAAAAAGAGATACCTGGTCCATGATGTGACTGCTGAAGTGGAGGTTTCCCTACTGGATAAGCTGCTTGTTGGACTCTTCTGATTCCACGGATAAAACGTGTTCTGCTGTTCATCTATGGAAAAAGATTTATGAGTAAAAAAGAACTGAAAAGTTGGAAACTATCGGCAAAAGATTCAAGTGTAGCATGTAATTTCCAAATGAGAGCAACAGCAACCCAGCAATAAAAATCTATTTAGATAGAGGCCTAACAATAACTGTGGCTAATCCTCAGCAATCTACAACATGTAACATTACCAATAAAAAAAAATAAAAGCTTACGTGCATTCATTATTAATTCCTTTATCTTCTATTATTTTCAAAAATGTCTTTACTCCTCTATTACCTACAATTCCACAGACAGTTTCAATATTACTATTTAAACATGACCCATTTATGGTGACATATGTATTCCTGAATACCTTCCAACAGTCCTAGTTCTTAAATCTCAAACTTTGTAAATAAAATATAAAAATTTCATAAACTACAGTTACCTGAGTGAGGTTGCAGAAATTGATGATGTAAGGACACTTTGGAAATGTTTGACTCATGTCCACTGTCTGGGCTCCCTAGAAAAAAAAGTTTTTATTACTGCAAAAGCCCTTTGCAAGAGCCTTGTTCCTCAAAATGCTTGTCAATTGCAGCCAACTTCCTGTTATGAAGAATAAAGGTTAAGGCCATAACTTTCACAAAACAAACTATCTAACTGATCAACATATCAAAGAGCTGCAGGCTACATAGATGTCTGCTTAAATAAAAGGAAACTCATCCTGGAGATAAATTTTAATAAAGGATCAATGTAAGCACTATATTCAGTACACTTAATACAGTACAGTAAGTAATGTCATGAGGCTCATTAAGACTCTCCACACAACCAAACCTCAGCATATCTCTATACAGCAAATGCCTCCATCAATTCTCACACATGTTCAGTCTCACTCTGTCCATCAACCTTAACAAAGGATTTCCTCACTATCGATCCCCCTTCATTTTACATTAATGCACTATCCTCAATCATTCTATCAATATCAAATTTCTTTTTACATTATTACAATCTTGGTATATCATCTTGTAACATATCAACTAATCCAATTCATGATTTAACTTCCTAATTCTTAAATCAGCTCACTAAGCAAATTCAGTATATACTTTTCAGAAGATAATCAGAAACAAAGCCACCATCATGAAAAACTTACAGTAGTCCAAGATTCCTCAATGATGCACTGTACACACATATCATACACATGCCAGTCCCCTGGTGCATCACCTGCCCACTGCCATACAGCTCCCTGGCCTGCTGGAGAACTCTGAGGGTAAAAGTTACGGCGCACTTTCACCCTTTCTCCTGTGTAAAGAATGAGAAATCTTTGATGAGAAAAATGTAAATGAGAAGCAATACTGCTCTTTTTCTCATGAATGTAACAAGTAAGCAAAATGTGTCCCAATGAAGCAAAAGAAGGTAAAGGACACCAAAGCTTAGCAGTGTAGGGAAAGAATCCAGCAATATATAGGATATTCAATCCTTTAAGTTAGAAACTTGCTGCATATGAATAAAAGGAGAGAAACTGAGGATCCTGCGGGGTAATGAAAGAGAATTTAAGGGTAAACAACAAGTTACTTTACAAGAAATTTAACAGAAGTAGATAGGTGGTTTGTGTGGGAAGTAAGTTGGACAAGTTTGATAGATTGCTTGTGACAAAGGAGGAAAGCTCTCAAAGATGAAGGGAGTTCTCAGAAAAACTAGACAGGGATGATGGTATAAGAAAGCTGGCAATTGATAAATCAGGGTCAGAAATCAGCTATGAAACAAATACAGTGGAGAGAATGGCAACACAAAAGATGAAGTGACAAGGGAAATAATGCAATTCAAGAATGGAGAAGCTGGTGATACAGATGAATGGTGAGTTGAGATGCTGAAGAATGGATGGGAAAATACATCTGAAATGATTTGGACGGTGGATCTAGCAGCATGAAAAAATGGTTATATGCCTGATAATGGAATGGAAACTGTAACTGTTCCAATGTTGAACAATAAATGGGGTAAAAACAACTCTAAGAATTAAAGAGGAATGTCTTCTTAGCACAACTGGCAAGGAGTCTGTCAAGACTGCATGAATTTGTGAAAAAGATCAGCGAGTACCTTACTAGTAAAGAGCAACATGGATTTTGACCTTTAGATAATGAAGAAACATTCTTGAGAAGAAAGTGTATGCAGTATTTAAGAATTTAGAAAAGGCATATTATGACGTTTAACAAAAAAACTCTTGGGGAAGTTTTGACAATGTGGTATGCATGTAACAGGTCAGAATGTTGCTAAGGACTGAAGTGATGAAAGGAGTCCTTATGTGAGAGTAACTGGTAGTAGGAGCATGCAGTCTGAAATCATGGAGTGCACCAAAACTGCATCTGGTCACCATGGGTATTAATCTTTTAAATGTGCTGCTCATCCATGGTGGAATAAACTAGTTAACATGGGTGCATGCAAATTATGCTCTTCCATTAGCTGAAAAAGATAAGGAAATAGAAGGATTAGTAGATTGCTCCAAAGAGGTGTGAAAGAAAGGATGCTTTATGTAAATACAGGTAAAATTTTCTAAAAGATGGGCTATCACAGTGCGACATCAATGTGAATGATGAAACACTGGAGACTGTGAAACAGCTTAAAGATATCTCACAGATTAAACATCTGACAGCCTTCTAAGGAGACAAAAAAATGAGGTGTGTTGGACACTTGTGAATGGATTAAGTATAAAGGAAGCTTGCATGGTGGAATACTTTTCCTAACTCTGATGCATGGATATGAGAACCTGGCTTCTACAGGTCAGGAGAGGTGAAAGACAAGATCTGGAAAGATGAATAACAAGGCAAAGTTGGAATAAAGAAAACAGAGTTAACAGAAAAATAGAAAGATATAAAGTAAGAAAATATCACATGAGTGGCACATGAATAAAAGTATTTTATGATGGCATCATCACAAGGATCATATGATAGATGACATACTGGTTTGGGTAAAAAATGATATAAGAGTTGACAATGCCAGAAGAGGTAGACCAGGAAAGGGATGGGAATGTGAAGTAAGAGAATCTATTAGAGTAAAGGTGTTTCAGAAAAAGATGTTACAAAGGATTCAATACTGATTAGGAGCAACGGAAGTACTCTGTAAGAAAAAAGTGGAAAGGAGAATGAAGCATGGAGATTCTAATCTCATCATAAATCACCTTAGGTGTTCAAAATCGAAAAAAGAGTATAAGCTCATGTTACACTAGAGCTGGGTTGTAAATGTGCATGAGAAGAGAAAGGTGGCATGCACCTGATCCTAAAATAAGAAATGGATAGCGTTAGATAGATAAACAGTTAAAAGTCTTTGGCAACAATGGGAAAGGTAAATACCATACTTCTGCTATAGAAGTAAAACACTTTTCTAAAAGCCTTTCTGAAGGAACTTTCCTACACTGTGAAGCTTCCAAATATATTTACATCATAAAAACACACATGAAGAACCAGTGCAGGAAAAAATTATATATCTAATACAAGTACTGAAAATCCTTCACTTCTATATCCTGCTGTTGAGGAATTGTGTATATAACAGATACAAAGCTGCTACACTAAGCAACAAGGTGCATGGTGTAAAGTATAATTCAAAATGACAGAAAATTAGTGCTAGCTCCTTTGAAAGCAAAATCACATTTTCTTTTTTCACTTACCCTTCATCTATAAATGACTAAGGCTCAGCACTATTTACATATTATGACTTGCATTCTTATGCTTACACGGCAGGTAGAAATATTAGATGTGGTTTCCATAAAATATTAAAAAATCAATATAACACAAAAATGTAGGTGCAATCTATACAATAATTCTAATATACTTAATGGCTAACAGAAAAGACTCTGGAAGATTGTTATGGCGATGTAAATGACTACTTTTTTGAGGAGGATGAAAGAGAATGGGAGCCTGTTTTTATTAAGTTCTTACAGAAGGTTGATATCATATTTCTAAATTGATGACCTTAAGACAAAATGAAGTGGTGGTGAAACTTGTTAAGCAACATGCAACAATTTTATGAGGTCAAAACAAGCCATTTTCAGGTAAACAGTATCATTTTCAATTGTTAGCATTTTAATTTCAAAATCACCATGCAGAAATATAGGTTGTTTGAGTAACTTAATGTGTGACACAGGTTTTCCACATAACCTAAAAATTAAAATATATGTAACCCTGTTTAAAATTATTGATGTTCACAGTGACACCTGCACTCTGATTATACTATATATACTAAAAAATATGTTACCTGAAACTCTGCATTCTTGCTCCATCTGTGGCAAGTGAACACAATAATTCTTGAGGGGGGGATCTGAGTCTCCAAGAAAAACAGAGCGAAGGTTCTTTGAGTGCGCACGCTCTAACTGCTGTGTGACTTCTGGTGGGTAAGGCCGCCATCGCCTCTGGAGGTAAAAGTAATCTTACAGCAGTGATTACCTAATATGTGTACCAATATCAACTTATCAGGACATTCAAGAAGGTTAACAAAACCTAAAATTTCCAAAGCTACCATTGCTCAAATATATGCATAAACTTCATTTCTACACATTTCCCTCAATTACAACATTTTGAAAAGTAAGCTGCAGCAACATAAAAAAGAAAATACAGAAAAAACTTACCTGTTTGTTCTCCCACTCCCATACAACAACAAATAAGCCGTGTTTTCCAGAGGCCATTGTGTTATAAAAAATTATTTTCTCTCAGGTTCATACACAATCATTGTCCTTGATGTTGTAAAGAAACAAACCCATAAAGCTAACTTCAGGTATCTGGAAGGAAAGAAAGCCTACCATTAGGTCAAGAGTTTAGCTACAAAATGGAATCAGTTCATGAGGTTATTTTGTAAAGAAACAAACCCATAATTCTGGCTTCAGGTAACTGAAAGGGAAGAAAACCTACGATTAGATGAAGAGCTTAACTGCAAAATATAATAAATTCATGAAATTATTCTTAAAGCCATTCACAAGAAACTAACCAAATGTTTGATGAATTACACTCTGAAGCCCGTTCCTTTCGGCCATCAAGGGGGTGGCCATGACAAAAGGGTCTCCACTTATCCCTGAACTTATATGTCTCCCTCTCATACACAATTCCACACATTCTTACACCATTTCTCTCACCCTTCACTGCTCTTCCAATCTGTGTCCCCATGTCACTAATGGTCTTCCTCTCGCACCTACCCCATTAATCATATTATCATACATTCACCTTGTAAACTCCCCATCTTGCATTCTTCCCACATGCCCAAACCATCTTAATGTATTATGTTCCGTCCACACTTTAATAAATTCCTTTTACATTCCCTGCCATACCAAATCTCTCATACAGCCCTCATTTCTTTCTTCATTCCTTTCACATGCTCCTCTCAAGTAGCTTATTTCCACAACCTGGATTCTTGACCTCTGTAACTCCATTCCATGTCCATGTTTCGGTAGCACAGGTAAGTGTCAGGAGGATTAGGCTGTCCCTTAATCCTTTCCCAACTTCCATACTTACACCTATACCCTTCATTATCATATTAAGGGACCCAAAGACTCTTCTACAATGTATTGCTCTCTCCCTTATCTCTCTATCCAAATCACCAAACTTACCTAAGATAAGTCCCAAATACTTAAATTCTGTCACCTTTTCCAGTCTTTCTCTCCCTATATCTACAAACAAGTGTAATACTCCTTCTTTTCTCACTCTATAGGGCTTTGCAAAATCAATATTTTCACTCTTTTTCCTTCAAACACCATTATTTTGCTTTTACTTGCATATAGCTTAAATTACCTATGCTTATACACATCACAAAATGCACTTACAACCTTCTGCAACTCCTCTTCACTCTCAGCAAACAACACAGTATCATCCACAAACTGGCTTGTCACTAAACATCATATCTCACCAAGCACAGTATCATCCACAAAAAAGGCTTGTCACTAATCATCATATTTCACCTTCAAACTCCATATCTGCAAACCCTTTCCCTAGCTTTGCTTTCATTTCTCTTATCAATCTGTCCATACATATGTTAAAAAGCTATGGTGACATCACACAGCCCAGAATCACACACATATGTACATTGAAACTCCCCCAATTCTCCAGTCACTCTTACACATAGATAGATAGAGAGATAGATAGATGAATAACCCACAAACATTATATAATTAGGATATATATTGTCTGGATACCATGTTTGCCAACTCTTACATCTTGGTGATAAGACAAACTAACCTACATTCTATGATATAAAATCCTCAGTCACTTGTAAAGTACTCATATCATGGAAGAAAAATTTAATGTGTAACATCACAGAAAACTTTTAACAATGATCAGCATTCTATTCCTTTAAACTATACTAATCAGTATTATCAGTTCAAAAATCAGACATGTTTTGATATTTACATGATAAAAATTTTTACAACCAAGATAAACTATTCAAAAGGTAGTTAGCCCAAGACCTCACAAGAAAATTTTAGCATATTTCTTGAACAGACAATGAAAGGCCAAACTGGCTCACATTCATTCTCTAAATGTCATGTGTAATGCACCAAAACCACAGCTCCCTATTCACAACCATGCCCCACAGACCTATCCAAGGTTCACCTGGACATTTCACATGACCTGTTTAGTCCAGTGACTGCACATCAACCCCAGTCTACCACATCATTCCAATTCACTCTATCCCTTGCATGCCTTTCACCTACAACTAACCTGTCCCTCAAACCTGCTACACCTAATAACCTTGCTTTTATTCACATTTACTATCAACTTTCTCCTTTCACATACTCTTCCAAACTCAGTCACCCCACCACTAACTAGACCATGCAATACTCAGCAAACTGCTGCATCACATGATTATTATGTGGCCATCAGCAACTCAAGGGTGAGCCGCTTTGATACCTGTTTCTTTCCATACATGTCAAAGCTTTAGAACTCTCTCCCTTATCATGTCTTCCCAATAACTGACCTAGCACATTTCAAAAGACGTCTTTCACTTTCTTAAAAATTCATAAATACTTTTCCTTGTCCTTTCTTTACCATTTCATAATTCTCTCTATATTTCAATTAAGACCTGGCCTTGATGTAGACTTTTGTCTGTGACTGGAGCCTTAAAAAAAAAAAAAAAATCTGTTTCTCATTTGAGTATGCTACCAGTGCAAACAATAAAAGACACTTCCCAAGCCCTTTCATCCCCTAAAGACTGCATACATGCCCCTCACTCCCAGACTCTCGCATCTGCCTCCCTCACCACCCATCTATAAACAAATCAACTAGATCACACACCCCTACTGCAGTCCAATTTTCACTTGGAACCATTCACTCTCCTCTATTACTTTTTTTTTTTCTATGTTAGCTGAGACGGCATGGGCAGCTAAGGCCCTAATCAAGGCCATCCCATTAACA
>JAYMFT010095077.1:0-13915 GCA_038088735.1 Panulirus argus | reverse complement strand
TTGCTGTCACATACATACATGAACAGCATCTTGAGGAAAGAGAGTACCCTTCAGGGATTCCCTCATATGTCAAGTCCTCTAATGGAATATCACAGTCTGAGTTACATATGAGAGACAAGAAATATAACCCTTACTCATTTTTGGACAACCTGAACATGGTGAATACTCATGTGAGTAGATGTTCACATGAAAATCTTGCATGATTGTATCAGTACAAATTATTCCTATCTTTTGTAGGTATCTTAACGTACATGAAAATATACGTCTTCTTGTTATGAAGGAGAAAGAGTTCTTCTCTAAATGTTTAAGGATTTTTCTTTTTCTTTTCCAGATTTCTTCATTTGTGAATAGTGTGGTCCGCCGCTCCGGTCTGCCGTTCTTAAAGGCTCAAGATGACAACAAAGGAAGGTATGAATAACATTTCTTGTTTACAAGTTCAACAGTCTACAGTTATTTTAGAATATTGTAAATATTTGTTTATATGATAAGATTAAGATATCTATTCACAAAGTGAATGAATTTCTACGGTTGATGCAAAAGTTCTGGAAAAATATTAGTCTGACTTGAAAGTTACTGATGTCACAAGAGGAGCAGTAGGGTGAATAGAAGATGTAAATGTTATATCATGACGAAGAGAGTGTGTTTTTTGCGTCAGGAGTGTTGGAGACGTGGTGATGATGGGTGCGTGGGCGGGTGTCGCCTCCCTGGTGCTCTACCACACCCCAGCCTCCCACCTGCCACTCTGCTAGTTCCTGTTTCTCCACCACCAGATGATGCCTCTACAGTCAAGCCAACCCTCTACAACATAGCCCCTGACCTACACTTTTCTTAACTGGCTGTCTACAAGATAACCCATAGATGTAGCTGCTATGATTAGAGCTTCATTTATTATAGAGCTTTGTACCAGTTGAAACGATGACATACCTACCTGTAGACCAGTCACCAGTACCACTGTCTGACAATGGACCGGTTGCCCCGACCGCTGAGGACATCAGCTGAGCTGACCCTCACGCTTTCTGTGAGCCAGCAGCTCTTCTGCTGTCTCCCTTTCACATACTGTCAACCACCAGACCTGCTGCCTCCCTCATACTTACTGTCGAGTACCAGATTTTCTATTTCATCCCTCACACTCACCGTCAACAGCAAATTCTTCTGTTGAGTCCCTCACACTTTCTGTTGCGTCCCTCATGTCCTCGTTTGATTTTGTTGTTGAACCAGTCAAATAATTTTTCTGGAGTTAGAAATTACTGTTTTTTTTCTAAATATATATTTTTACCCATTGTTTACTGGACCAAGACTCATGCATGTTTATAGTGATAATTCCCATGTGTTTATCACTGAGGTAATACGGCCACATACCATATATTTCGCTAATTCCTATTATTAGAGATAAAAGGTTCCCATAGCAATATTGTTAAAATGTTTCCAGTGACAAATTAAGCCCTTGCTTCCCACTATTAGTGTTCCCTTTCCTTATATATTCCTACAAGAATCAGAATCTTTATCACGTTTGTTAGTAAGAATAATTAGCTCATTTGTCGTCCATTTTCTGATGTTAATCTTGTAGTTTGCCAAGATGACTGAGGCATGACCTTTGACCCTGACCAGTTGGCGCCCCCAAAGGCTAGAAAAACCTGCCGACCCTTGACCTCATATTGCACCAGTCACAGTCAGGCTCCTGTGACCACCACCCTTGACCTTATATTGCACATTTATATATAAATGTTACATGAAGGAATTTGGCCTTGGAAGGCTGTAAGGTTGTTCTTCCCCATTGTCGTTAGGGTATACGAGTCCCCCAAGATAAGATAAGGTGATGCATATTATAAATGATATTTTACGTACCTGGGATATGCTTATAATCTAACGTTATATTCCTATAATTACTTATGTTTCTTGTTGGGCAAGATTTCCCCTCACAACTATTGTCTTGAGATGTTATCTCTTGTATACCATATTGATAAGCACACAATAAAGATGATGCCACGTCAGAATCCTTGGTCTGTCCTGCTATCATGTCTCGTTGATGCCACAAGCACGTGCGTCAGACGGGTTAACCTCACAAACAAGTCAACCGGTGAAGCTAGATTTATTTCACGGTTTTCTATCTGCTTCCTTGAACGAACATATCTTAAATGCAATTAGAGTAATTTTCTAGAAACATTATGGTAAACTGTAAAAATCCTATATGGCTTGACTTTCGTCCTTAGCATTCGCATCCCCACCCCCATAAACGTCTTTATACACTTTTTGGCATTTTACCCTTGTATATGGAGGGATTCAAAACAAATAAGGGTATAAAAAAGAGAATTGATTTACTCCTTCGATGTTATTACTTTTCTACTTGATAGTTGTTATTGATCAAGTAAGATTACCATGGGGGCCCATAGCCATGGCTTTAGTAAAACCCCTTGATAAGACATTAATGACCTAACTAGGCCGGTGAACTACCACGCATACTTTAACTATTCACTTCATTGTAGGCTACTGAAAGGCCGAGAAGGTTCTTACATCTAATATCTAATCCTGTAAACAACGTTCGAAATAATATGCTATGCATCCAAACACCACTGTTAATAATGAATGAACCAGTCTATTTCACCAGCGCAAGGGAAATATAGCTTATGCACTTGAACAGTTCAAAGCGTGCGATACACTGCAATTCCTGCCGCACAGCATGACACTGACTAGCGGCTCTACTTAGTCACTGTTGGCAAAAACTCCATTGAGGTAGCATCAACTGGATGCCCCTGTCCTTCCGTTCAGGTTGGTCTCACGTGCAGCACGGCGCACTGTTTCCATCCACAAAGTTGCACGACCATGGTGGCTGCCTGACAGGTGTCCCAGGGGTGTTTCAAGTGTGTCCCACGTACCCCACGGGTGCTGCCTCAAAGGTGCCCTGTTGGAATTGAAGTTATCAGTGTCTCTTGTAGAAATATTTTTGGCTCGTTACTCTTACAAGGGAACGAGCCTTGCACACGCTAATGAATCCTTTTTGTAACAGTGAGATGTGGCTTACCGGGATTCCTGGAAGATGTTAGCGTTATTCCATCCGGGCTGGGCAAACTGTCTCGTGTCTCTGCTAACCTGATGCACACTAACCCGCTTGCTCTGTAGGATGTCATTTGTTATATTACCAAGGCATTATTTGTTTCCTTAGTTAATTACTCCGCTAACTCACTTTGTCACTTTTCCACATTTGATACATCTCCGTTGTTACTTTGTCTCTCTCATTATTCTTACAATCTAAAGTTTTCTTTACTACTAACTAATTTTACAAGAATATCCTTTATCAGTAATCTCTCGAGGCGTGGGTGAGGCGTGTGATCACGTGCTTTGAGCGTTCCCTGGCAACAAGACCTGACTGGGTCAGCGTATGTTGACACAACCACACACAAGCTTCTTACCTCCCACCCTGCTCCGTCCTCTTGCATGGTGTGTGTGTGTGTTGAAAGCTATCAGTTTTCAGTTTTCAATACTTTATTCCTTGACAGAGGAACTGGGATCCTAGTGCTGTCACTAGGTACCCCTGTACAATATTACCAGCGTCGCGAGTACATAGAAATACAACAGTGGGGCTTACTAAAGCTTAAGGAAGTAAGGATATTCCTTCAACACATCATATATATTATTTACATAATGTCTGGCCAGTATGGGGATGGTCATCGTGTCTCCGTCCGGGGGTCGTGGAGTGGTGGTCCAGGAGGCGTCACGGAAACGTTGTGTGTGGGGACATCTTAGAATGCAGTGGACAAGGGTGCGGCTGTCGGGTCTTTTGCATAATGCACAAGCGCGTTGCTCGGGGGAGGAGAGGATGCCAGTCGCCCAAGCAGTCATACCCGATGATAATACGGGTAGTAATCACGTCCCTTTTCTATGACCCTCTCCCATAAACATACGAGAGGTCAAGGAGTTTACGGAGGGTATCGTACCAGGTGGGCGGGGAGTCCAGGGAGATAGCTGCTTCTCGAGCTTCTCTCTACTTACGGCAAACTTGGGTCCTGAGTTGTCGAAGTGTTCGAGGAACAATGTAGTCGGCTGTGGTCTTGTTACAGCCGGTCTTGGCAAGGCCATCTGCTACCTCATTCCCCGAGATACCGACGTGACTGGGTATCCACAGGAACGTCACAAGACGGCCTGCATCCTGATGTGTTGATGTCAGCCCTCGTACTCGGGGGATAAGATCCTTATTCTCCCCTGATCCAGATGCGATCCCATCGAAAGCAAACCTGGAATCGCAGCAGATTAGCAGAGGGTAGAAACCACCGGCTTTTTCCTTAGCAAGAAGAGCCGCTAGGAGGGCTATCAGCTCGGCCTTAGTGGAGGATGCCTCGTCAGATACTCTAAGAGAGAGTTTTATAGGCTCAGGGGCATCAGGACGGGAGATGCAGACACCAGACCCTGCCCTGCCCGTAGCAGGGTCAACAGAGCCATCAGTGAAGAGGAGGAGGACACAGGAGAGATGCAATGGAGTGCATGAGAGTGTTAAACAAGGTGGGACTCAGGACTCTATCTTGAGGGGTACCGAGGTTCATTTCTTGAACAGGAGATATAGAGCCTTCAACGCGAACCCGGGCCTAACGTTTAGTGAGGTAAGTGGCGATCCATCGAAGAAGTCGCCCTTTAACCCCTAGCCGCGCTAGTTCAGCTAAAATGAGGGCAGGCTGAGCCGTATCAAAGGCTCCCTTAATAACAAGGAAGACGGAGACGCGGGCAGCCTGATTGCAACAAAAGGAAGCAATGGAGTGTGCTGTGCTGGGATGTTTTATGAAACCATTGAGGTTTTTTGTGGAAGCCGCCTATGGTGTGAAGAAGGCGACGATGTATTGTCCTTTCCATCATCTTGCAAACACAGGAGGTGGAGTTAATGGGTCGATATTTCCCAGGAACTCCAGGTTTGGGGATGGGGATAATAGTGTCATTTTTCCAGCTAGACGGGAGAGCCCCAAGTTCATATGATACACTGAAGAGAACGAATAAGGGGCCGTTAGAAATATTAGTACAGGCGTTGAGGACAGAGTAGTCAACGCCTGTACTAAATATTCCTAAAGGCCCCTTGCTAGTTCTCTTCAATATGTCATATGAACTTGGGGCTCTCCCGTCTGATCATCCCCAGGAGAGGTGTCTTTTCCAGAGCGATGAGCATTGGGTGATAGGATGATCAGTGAGGGCAGCGGAGGTAAGAGCAGCACGAACAACAGGCTCAGAAGCATCGATTCCAGCCTGCACTGCCTCCTGCAGGGGACCTGGAAGTGCCTCAGGGGAAGAAGTTCTTGCCCGATCCTCCATTAAGGAGGAGGGGAGGGAGGCGTGGTAAGGGTGGGGAGGAGGCCTCCGTCGAGTACCCAGTATAGCTTTAATCCGATTCCAGTCATATGAGGGTGACGAATGGCACGCGAGAGACTCCGTGAAGCAGAGCCAGTCCGCCTCACGAATCCGGCGACGCTCCTGAGTTGCACAGGAGCAACAGTTTTTAGAGTCTTTCCAGTCCTCTGGAGATTGAGACCTCCGTATGGCAGAGTGGAGATCACTGGTTACCTGCCGGAAACGTCTCAGGGCAGGGATACGGTACCAGTTGTTAGCGGTACTTCTGGGGTGACGTGGCGAGCGTGGAGGTGCAGTGCGATTGATAGTCATGCACGGCATCAACAATATCAGCGCTGTAAGTCAAGGGACAGAGGGACGACATAGGAATCCGCCTAGGTAGATGGGTGTTGAATAAAGGAAGGAACAGCATCTTGTGTGAGATGAAGGCGTGATGATCGATGGGGAGCTGATGTAGAGGCAGAGGAAAGCATGAGATGGGCAGTTAGGGCAAGGTGGTCACTATACAGAGCAGGCTCAGTGCGGACGGTAGCATGAAAGGAGGTATGACTGTTCAACAGTAGGCCAACATCAAGTAGACTATTGGGAAGGTAAATAGGATGGCCAGGACAAAGAAAGCGACCATTATCATCCCCAGCAAAAAACTGTGAGAGATGTGATCCGTTAAGAGTACATGGAGTGGGATAATCTGGAGTAAGAGTGGGATGGCGGGCATTAAAGTCGTCAAGAATAAGAGTGGGAACCCATCATGGAGGTCGTGAAGAACCTGGGGGTCCAGAGAGTCGCTCTTGAAATGAACATTGACAACACGACGAGTCCTGCCCCCAAGAGTAAGGGAGACAGAAAGTAACTCAGACGGGGGTCCATGTGAGCCAGGTAAAGGAAGACGAATAGATGGAATGGTGCGTGCGCACAAGAGTGGGGAGGCCACGAGCCTGTCCATGGTGCCGAGGCAGAGTGTAAACAGTGTAGCCAGAGAGGCGGAGTGGAGTAACATCGTCTTTGAGGGTTTCCTGGAGTAGAGCGACATCTACTTGATGGGAGTGCACAAAGTGGGCGAGGTCTGTCCGTTGAGGTCTAAGTCCCTGGATGTTTCATTTAAGAAGAGGAGGGAGTGGCCTCCGGTGTGAGCAGAAGAGTCGGTGGGGATAGAATGGGCTCCGAAAAAGGTACCAAAATCTGTCGAGGGTGTTGGAGAGGGAAGAGTGGGAGAGCGAGGGATGAATCCTCCATCTCGAGAGAAAGAAAGAGGCGGGTCACTAGGGCTTGCAAGGTGCGCCCCCTGTTGAGTCAGGGTGTCCAGAATAAGTTGTTTTTACCTCTGCACAGTTACAGTTGTCTCCACAAACGAGGCGAGTAGGGTAGAGAAATGATTTATTTGCTTGGAGTGACGTTCCAGACTGAGAGTGAATGTTTCCATAGAACCAACTTGGTGTACTTGTCCAGGAGTTGGAGGTGGCGGCGAGGAATGTTGAGGGACTGACTAAGCAGGAGGTGGTAGTGGTTACGGAGAGGGACGGTGAGGGTTCAGGTGAGCAAGAGGCGGTGGTGCTGGTGAGTGACAGCTGGGGTCCAGTTGGGCAGCAGGTGGTGGTGACTGCTTAGCAAGGCCAGCGATGACTTCGTTCCAAGAACGATGGGGGGAGGGAGGGATGGGAGAAAGGATGGGTGGATGGGGTGATAGAAGGGACGGTAGGGGAGAGGTCATTGGGAAATCCTTGGTGAATGTAAGAGGCGGCGGTGGAGGGGAATAAGGTTTGGTTAGCAGGGGCTTCGTCAGACACGAGGGCGATGGAGCAAGGGAAGTTTTCCCTGGGCGAGCGCCAGGACGCTATGGGTAGTTGACATTCCATGTGTGGTGACTGACATGGCAGTTGACACACCGTGGAACAACCTGGTTTTTGTTCTAAATTTTCGATTTGCATTCCACTGTGTCGTGTGGACCTGCACAGAAACCCCAGGTGACCGTCCCCGTGCACTCCCAAGTGCAGTGTTTCCATGATTGGCAACGACCACAGAGTTTCGGGGTTTCGATAAATCGGTTTAGAGGACAGTTGTGGAGAGGTCTTACATTCAGATTAGGGGAAGGGGACCCACCCACTAGCCGATGAGTTCGTTGGATGGACGTTTGGAGACCGGGTTGATGCGGCGCTCCATGTCCTGTAGTTGTGGGAGAAGAGGGTGTAGATCGTCGATAGGGATCTCCCAGGGTACGTGGCGAACCATCACCTTGGTACGACGAGTTTCTTGGGTGATAATGGTGAACTTCAGCATCACCTCCCCGTGAGGTGCAGAAAACCCCACTTGAGTGAGCAGGCGTACCGTCTCGTCCATTCGTGTGATGGCTATTACAGCTGAGGGACCACGGCGAGCAGTGACGGAAGAACCAAGTCGTCCTGGCACTCAGAGGCAGATCCCGGGGAAAAGCGAGACGATGGGGAGGGAGTCCACATCTGTCCATCACCGGCGGAGATACGGGAGGGTCGTCCAATGACCCACATGGATTGGACGACCCTCCCGTAAGTGCAGCTGGAGATCTTGGTGACGAGGGAAGTTCACCCTCTCCCTTCCCAGACTGGGGGTGAGAGGGAGCCGTAGCCCCGGCAGGGGGCTCAGGTTCCCATCTTTTACATTTGTCTTCTGGTTGTATGTTTCCGTTGTCAGAGTCGTCATTAGATAACGTTTCCAGTGAAAGGGCAACGTTTACTAGTGGTCATTTGGCACGTTGACAACACTGCCCTTAGGTGGTGGGATGGCTGTTTACTAATGTCACTCAGCAGTTGTGGAGGTGGCAGTTGCCACACCGAGCAATATAGTCCTTTTACACGCTGTGTCTAGGGGTGTGATAGTGTCAGGATTAGATGGGCGTATGTGACCAGCACTGTCCAGCGCAGCGAGGGGCAGATAGCGTTTGCAGAAAACAACGTAAGTATAGCAGTAATGGCACATAAAAGGCATAGTTTACTATCATAGACACTGTCACTGGCACTTCACTGTCCTCGCCACACACAAAGTTCCCCGGCACAGGCGCTACAACCGTCTTTGCAAATGAAAACGGAATCGCTGGGACAAGAGAACCGTACAGTACGCATTCCCGTGGGAAACTCTTAATGCTATTTATAGTCTTTGCATAATCTACATTTTAGTTACGATAACAGTCCCTTTGTTTGATAATTGAGTTCACAGATTTTTTGAAGTATTATGACTATACATGACTGGGCTATCTGCCTTGACGTAAGTCTAGTTACAGGAGCCATATATGTAGTGAGACCATAAAGGTTTTTCGAATCATAATTTGAACACCTGAAGAAGGTGCACAAGACTTAGTGGTTATAACTTGGCAATAACAGCCCGAATGGCTTTGGCAGTCGACTGGCGTAAAGCCACTTAAACAAACACAAACAATATCTTAATATTAAGAATCATCCTAAATGACTGACATCCTCACTACAAAGTAATATGAATATATTAATCATTATTTCCATTGCTGACATTATCCTAGGTTGATATGGCTACAGTGATTCATTTCTCAGTTACTGACATCTTCACTACAGAATAATATAACCAAATTGATCATTGTTCACAGTTACTGACATCCTTACTACAGAGTAATATAATCATATTGATCATTATTCGCCTTTACTAACAAACACAAACAATATTTTAATATTAAGAATCATCCCAAATGATTGACATCCTCACTACAAAGTAATATATATTAATCGTTATTTCCACTGCTGACATTATCCCAGGTTGATATGGCTACAGTGATTCATTACTCAGTTACTGACATCTTCACCACAGAATAATATAACCAAATTGATCATTGTTCACAGTTACTGACATCCTTACTACAGAGTAATATAACCATATTGATCATTAATCGCCTTTACTGACATCATGAAGAGTAATGCGACCATAATTATCACTATTCACAATAGCTGATATCGTCAGTACAGAGTAAATACATTCATAATGATAACAGATTATTGTAATCAAACTGATCAGTATTTAAAGTGCCTAACATCAGGACTGTGGATATATGTGAACAGACACATATATTAACTATGCCATGGCTGCACGGGCGAACCCAGGCGCGAGTGCTGCTCTCTAGTGGTGTTAGTTTGAGTTGCTTGTCTGAGTCGTGAGATGTGTTTGACGTGGCATGAGATGTCATGCTAGAGCGTTACACGTTGATGCGTCAGTGTGTACCCTGCACCAGCGCCATACAATGTGTACCCTGCACCAGCGCCGTACAGTGTGTATCCTGCACCAGCGCCGTACAGTGTGTATCCTGCACCAGCGCCGTACAGTGTGTATCCTGCACCAGCGCCGTACAATATGTACCCTGCACCAGCGCCGTACAGTGTGTACCCTGCACTAGGGCCGTACAGATTGTATCCCGCACCAGCACTGTACAAACCTCCACGGTAATTGTGCCTTTCAAGCCATCAGTACTTTTAATAAACCCATTGTGTGTGCAACCTACGGTTATTATTAACCTTCAACAGGGCACCGTGAGTTCCCTGTCAACAAGGACCAACAAACCTTTTTATGGTTCTTCCTAACCAGTCAAGTTCAAGAACATTTCATAAGTTCTTTGAGACCATTTTTCACATTGAGGAATTGCAGACGTGTTTTCATCCATCTCGAAGCTTACTTCAGCTTCGCCCTTAATCTTCTTGGGCAGTTGAAGACGTCTGTGAAAAACAACTCTTGATTCAGGACGCTGAGGTTGGGGTAACAGCTCATGCTGATCCCGTAAGAAGAGATCTTTTACGTCTAATATTCATTCAGTCTTACCCTTTGTTCATATCCTTCAGTTACTTGCCATTAAACAATTGGTACTCGTATTGCTTATCTCGCGCCCTGGGAGACCACCAGCTATCATTCTTCGTGGCAGTAACGCAAAACATAAACGGATATATTGTGTCCCCGAAGGTAATATCGGTTTCAATATCCTAGTAACCCCTCCCCCCCCCCCGAAAGCTTGACAGGTTAAGAGATCCGCGTCGTGTAACAATCGTTGGCTATCTATCCCAGCTGCCGTTGGTCCGTCTCCTGTGCCGCAAGAACGACTGGCGTTTTTTCTTACTCGGGAAGGCGCAAGATATTCCTCCGCCAGCCGTCCTCAACAATCATTCATCTCTGCAATGGTTTGTTTCTCTCTCTCTCTCTCTCTCTCTCGGTGTTCCGCATGTTTGGTTTGTCAACAGCCACTTGAGCGAGATCTGCAGATTTTGGAAATTTCCGAGAGTCCTAGCGAGCTGCCGTCTTCCAGTGTGTGCTGTGTACTACAGCAAGACCCAGTTGTAATCATAGTATCACCTGTGTGTCTAAGGGTTTTGGACCTTGTATGTAATTCAGATAAAAAGCCAGACGCCTGGCCCAACCCCTATGGTCGGCGGCCCCCGGGCCCGCGCATGCGCAGTACGAGGTGTGTGATGTCATGGGTACTCGCTTCTTAACAAAATGTTGCCAGCGTCCTGGGCACCCCTGACCTTAGCGTTATGGAGTACTCAGGACCAGCCACCCTCGCTGATGTTGAGACCGATCTTGCCCTGAGTGAGGACAACGACCAGTCCACGGAACACATAGTGAGCTGGCGGCTGGTGCTGTGTGCCCCCACCCTCGACCTCAGGCCCACGTCTCCACCAAATGTCCCATGGAACATGGTTCAGATACCAGTAGCGCACCTTCGTCTCCTGCTGCTAAAACATCTAAGCGCGGTGAGACTCTTACTCAACATAGGGCATTTGACTACCTCCTACCTCGCCAACTTCCTCCGACTGCACCTTCGTTACTCCAGTCTGCTGCTCCAGTCTTTGCTCCCCGGCATGAGTATGTCAAGCTGGCCTTTAAAGAGAACCCGAGCTGTGACGTGAAGCTTCGCTGGCTGTATGACGTCACCAAGGCATTCCGTCTCGACTGGGAGCTGGCAGAGGTGAAGATGTCCGCTGTTACTTCTCGTTTTGTATACATCTCGAGGCGCCGCAAGAACATCTTGACAGAGTCACGGGTGGGGAATTCCTGTATATACACCTTGATATTCAGGACTCGATAGACAGGCCCTGTAAGTTCCCAACTTACCTCATAACTCGCTACCCTGTCTGAGTTGACCCCTGCCAAGGAACTACCAGGTGTGTACACTTGTTCGTCGATTCCATCAGAACGGGACGCCTATCAACCATCTCCTCGTCACCTGGAGTCTCGTGGAACCACCTCCGTCTGTCGTCGACTTCTCCTTCCTCCCTGTGAGCTGCGTAGGATGAAAGATGAACAGCCGTGGTGCTTTAAATGCTGGGGTATCGGCCACATCTCACGTTACTGCTCTGCCTCGGTGTGCATGGTGCGCTACCGGCCATGCTACTCGTGTTCCTGCCCATATCGCACCCAATCCACACCTACCGCGGCTTCTGCTTCCGCCTACATCGGAATCCTCATCCCCGCCTGCGCCAGACACCTCGAATTGGAAGTGCCCTCGATGTAACGTGCCAAGGGTCAACGTCTGGCATGGCTGTGCTAAGCGATCTCGTGCCGCCCCACCTCAGCGTGTTGCTCCGCTACCATCACCACCACCCGTCACCTCACTTTCCCCTCCTTGTCCTATTGACTCAGCTGAAGTCATTGCTCTTCAAGCCGTAGCTTCTCTGGAATCTCGCTGTACAACTCTCACGGCACGTTTTGATGCCATAAATACCCGCTTTGACAGCTTGGTCAGCTAGCAAACTACCATCGGAAGCACTCTTGCCACCCTAGTCGAATCACACCAAGTTACCATCGCCTCTATCACGACACTCGCTGAGAAGCTCGATATTGTCGCCTCCCGCCTTCAGGGGCTGGTTGATCCAGCGCAGCCCAAGACTCCCTTACCGCGCGCTCCGATTCGCAGAACTCCCACTCTCGCTCCGTCCTCTTCTACCTCCCGCAAAACTAAGGGTAAACTTCGCTAGTCTCATGCCACTTCATGTTATATCATGGAATGCCTGCGGAATCAGACACTACTCCAAACTCACTGCACTTAGGGCCTACGTTTATCGCCATCACCCGCAGGTCATATTTGTTCAAGAAGCTTTTGTTCGTGGTGCTCTGCCGGGGGAAGTGGTTCCCTCGCTTTCTGGCTACGTCTCGTACGTACACCATGTCGGGAACGGCCTCATTGCCTACATATTCATTCCTCCATGCCTCATAGGCTTCTCCGCTGCTCAGCGCATGCTGATATGAGACCTCTCGGCTTTTTGAGGTCACTGTCGGAGATGGCAGACTCCGACTGTGCAACGTGTACTCTGCCCCTGGCGTGATTAATCTCCCAGCCCTTCCGACACCAACAGATCGTGGAATGGTCTACATGGGGGATTTTAACGCTCGACACCCTGCTCTTGGTGACGCTCTCGCACTCCCAACCACAGTGGCCTGCCTCTGCTCAAGTGCATCCGCCGCTACCGCCTCACCCGCTGGGACACTGGTGGAGCCACACACGCTCGTGGGGTCACCCTGGACCATATCCCTAACGTCTGGCCTTGTGGCGTCCCGTGTCTGCTGCCATTCTATTCCTTCTCTCCTCTCCGACCATGTTGCCCTCAGTCTACAGTACTCTCTGCCGACTCACCCTACGCTCCTTTGTATGTGTGTGTGTGTGTGTGTTTATGTGGATGTGTGTTTTACGTTTATGTACATGTGTACTGTGTGTGTGTTTGTGTACGTAGATGGGTGTTATACGTATATGTGCGTTTGTGTTTTGTGTGTATGGGGGGGTGTATTCAACGGGCCCTGCGAGACAATAAAAAGGTCTGTATCTATTCAATTGGCATTGAATGTTCTAGGCTTGTCGCCCTCGGGCATAATAAATCAATTAGATAATAATTTTCTCTCTCTCCCACTCTATCTCTCTCTCTCGTCAAGACAAGTGATGCAGCAGACTTTTGCTTTGTTTCATTTTGCCTTTGACAACGCAACTGCCCTAAAAAAAAAAATGTAGTTTATTTTTGTTCTTTTGCAGAAGCATTCCCACACGTTCGTCTCCCTGCTGCCTTATTAGCTTTTCTGTGTAGTTCATTCTGGGTTACATTTCTTTCTATTTATCTTTTTCTGTTCCTATTCCATTATCTGTTTTGTTTACCGAAGGTTTTAACTTGATTGTCATGATGTTTTATTTTTTCTACACTTTGAGTTCTGTTTTCATATTAAATGAATAATTATGATAATGATGTTAATGATCATGATAACGATGGGAATAATTAGTTTCATGAAATCAATCTCACCAGAACAACATTCACCACCAATGAATGCACTTCATACGCTGACGACTCAAAACTGCATTCATCCGCATCCTTCAATTCCGCTCCCACTTCTCTCACTCGATCTGCATTTCGCCTTGACACAGCTACCACAAAACCTAGTTTAATTTAATGCCTCCTAGATCCAATTTCTACCCATCTCTCTATCGAAAACTCCTCACAACTCTCGTATCTCCTTTGGCGGTTCTGTAATTCCACCCTTTGACGCAATGACATTTTCTTTTTTTATGTTGAAGGCTCCAGTCACGGACAAAAGTCCACATCAAGGCCGGGCCCTAACTGAAATATAGAGA